>JAOBYE010025792.1:0-22883 GCA_025403585.1 Parazoanthus swiftii | reverse complement strand
GAGAGGGGGGGGGGACAGCCCGTAGCTCGTAAGTTATAGACCCTATGCATAAATGGCGTCTATTTTTATATTCTTTTAGTTGCATTTAAATTAGCCTGACTAGCCCTGACTAGTCAAAAAATCAAAAGAATATGTTGGGTCTATTACAGGGAAAACAATGAAACTTGGAGGGAGTGTACATTTCTAAATGTAAGCAATTTGAATTATCTTTGGTGTACGTATAAAGTCATAAAAGCGACATTTGGATTCCAAAGCGGCCAACTTTGCTGCCACTTTAAATTTTTAATGACATCCAAAAGGGATACCATTTGCCTGACTCAAAATTAGTGAAAACTGTTGAAAGGAACTTTAATTAGTAAAATCTACAGTTTCAACAGAAAAAATCGGAAAGTTTACATAGTGAGAAAAAATTTCTTTCTTTCAATAATGCAGGAAGTAGAACGGTACAACGTTTGCTTACCAGGCTTGTCGCGTATTTGCTTTGAAATAAGCTGCGACTTAGAGAAAAGGCTGCTTGATGTTGGTACTCTAAATATGTCCTGAGGCCTGTTTACAAGAGGCAAAAGAACACGGTCAGCGGGTTCTCGCCCAATGACTACTGCAAATCTCTGGACTCCAAGCTCGCGTAATGGAACAGCAGACTCTGCAAACGGCTTCGATCCAGGCGCTTGTGCTCCAGCTGTTACCAACACCAGAATTTTACGGTCTTTTGGTTTAGATGACGAAAAGATGCGTGTGGCAAGCTCTAGAGCTCGATCTGTTCTCCTTGGTGTTCCAAGCAAAGGCGCAGCATCCACCTTCTCATTAAATTGAAGATCATTGAATCTCACAGCCGTAGAAGGTTGATCGCCATAAATCACAGCAGTTCCACGAGCACCATATGGGTGCAGGTTAAAATGAGACTTCAACGATTTGATAAACTCTTTTTCTCTTCTATAATCTTCGTCAGTTAACCCTCGAGATGCATCCAACAAGAAGATTACGTCCGTTCCTTGATTCAGCGGACTGTAAGGAACTGTAATATGACAATAACTGTGAGAAACAATGGGATAAAGATGTTCTTTGGTTACCGTTTTGTGCGCTGATTATTTAGTATTGCAGTTATGGCTTTAAAGGATTTCTCAAAATTCGTTGATTTTGTGTATTCAACAAAAAGAAATTTCACGGCAACTTGAATAAATGGTATCTATTTTCTCGTGCAAAAACTAGTTAAGTCGCTGCAATCGTTCGAAAATTATTGTTTTGCCACTCGTGTAACACTGCCCAAATTCTCCTCTAGATTTTAAATGAAAGACAATCAAACATGTAAACAATAAGCATCATCTGCTACGTTAAAAACACTTTTGGGGAAATGAGGCAAGCCAGTCACCCCAAGACAAATTCTAATCTTACTCCGAAATGATAAGAGTTAGCTACTGACAGTTTTATGATTAATCGTAAACAAAACAAGAAAATTTTCCTAAAAAATAGTTTCACGGCTTTTGCTATTAACAGAGAGACCTTTTCTGGCCTTTTTGACAAATATAAATATATTAAGCCATTTGAAACTAGATTTTTCTACCGACATGGTTATTTACCGGGTTTGTCACGAATTTCTTTGGCTATAGCCGCCGATCGGGAAGGCAGAGAGTCAGGGGATGGCACTTGGAACATGTCTTTTGACCTATCAACAACAGGGGAAAGTTCACGGTTATCGGCATTTCTTCCAACGGCGACAACAAATGTCTGGGCATCAATCTTGCGAAGAGGTTCGATGGCTTCATTCAATGGTGTAGCACCTTGTACCTGCCTCCCAGCAGTTAGCAGTACTACGATTTTTCGCCCTTCAGAACTTGACAGCAACTGCGCTGCCTGTCTAAGAGCTTTGTCCGTTCTTCGTGGTTTATTCAGCAAAGGAGCACTGTCTATCCTTGAAACGAAATTCTGCTCTACAAAGCTTGCTATCGTATAAGCATTGTCAGCGTACATTACAGCACTTCCACGAGGACCACTAGGAGAAAGGTTGAAGTGACTGGCCAATGACTTGATGAACTCTTTTTCTTTCAGATAAATATCACCTGTTACTCCTTGTGAAGAATCCATTAGGAAAACCACGTCCGTGTTTGGATCAAGGGGAAATGTTGGAACTACAAAATTGAGAGAATAAGTGTTCGGTATAACTTACAAATTGATGTTTTTAATTTCAACTTTAAAAATCCATTTCAATATCTTATAAAATGCTTAAGTTTTATATGGCAATTAAGAAAACAAAGTTTAACGAAAAACTGATCGGATCTGAAATAATACCCAAGGGGTATACAAAAAGTCCTTTCACCAGCAGAAGTTAAAAAGATACGACAAACACCGTGTTACTATCTAATCATTCTTTCAAACAAGAGGTCCTCAAACCTCAAAGTTCCAAATCTAAAGTTTAAATTTTGTAACCACGACAAACTTGGCTTGTGTATGTCCTTTCCTTCGTTTCATATTGTAAGAAATATATAAAAAGCACGAGGGTAATATATGCTAACTTTCAAGCAGCACGGAACTATCGAAACATGTCTAGACAATTAAAGACAACAACACCGATTTTACAATTAACTGGAGTATCTTAACGACCGCCCCAGCCTACAGCAACAAAAGCAAACGATGCCTCTTGTGCCTTACAGAAAAACTTTACCTAATTTGAGCTAAGAAGCCGTACTTTGTTAAACAAAAGAACTGAGCTCATATCCAAATGCCGCCACGAGAAAAAAGCTTTATTTAGCAAATTTCACAAACCGCTAACAATAGTTCCGTAGAAAACTTTATTTCACGCAAATCACATAAGAGACCTAATTAGCAACTTAACTATTTATATATAAGGTTAAAAACCATGGACAACCTAACCAGATGTCGGGCTCTGTAATCGAGAGAGCTGCCGAGGCAACCAAAATGGCTGCCGAGAACGATCGAAAATTTAACAAGTTATGCTCTAACCTGGCTTGTTTCGGATCTTCCTTGATATTTGCCTCCCTTGCAGCGGAAGACTGTTTACACGTATGACTTGGTAGATATCCCTCGGGCTGTCCACAATTGGCCGCAGCAGACGAACATCTGGCTCACTTCCGATGGGTACAACAAACGTTTGGGCCCCAATTCGTCGCAGTGGTTTAATTGCTTCACTGTAAGCTTTACCACCAGGTGACTGTTTGCCCGTCGTCAACAACACAACAATCTTGCGTCCGTCACTTTCTGACCTCGTTAGAATTCGTGCCGCGTGCTCCAAAGCCCGGTCTATTCTCCTTGTAGTCTCTTTCAACAACGATGCCCTGTCAACTCTTTCTGCGAGATATGCATCTGCGAGACTCGCGATGGTGTACGGATTTTCAGCATAAATAACAGCGCTACCTCGTGGGCCAGACGGGTGGAGGTCAAATTGGGTGATAAGAGATTTGACAAATTCTTTTTCTTTAGTGAAAACGTCCGGACGTACTGCTTGGGAAGCGTCTATAAGGAAGACTACGTTGGTGGTTCTTTGTAGTGGACTGTAAGGGACTGAACGGCGGGCATCAGTTAGACATGAAGGTGTATTGTGAATTGCTTAGGCTCCAGAACATAACAGTGTCTTAATCTTAGTCATTACAATACATTAGAGAGGGATCAGTCTTTGGTGTAGTTCCAAAACAAAATAACTAAAAGTACTTTGGTCTAATGTCTTCTAAAATGTTTGTTTAAAATTTCGTAATTTCTGTATCTGTTGGTCATCCAGCAGATATTTCTAAGGGACGTCTCGGAAATTTAACAAGATACTTGGTCCATTCATTAACGAACTAGAATAACTGTTTGCGACTTACAATTGTTGGATTACCGTTGAAAATTTGTTTTCTATACATAAAATAAGTAAAATTGCTTTGTTAGGATCTCTTTTCTTGAGAGTAAGGATTCCTTTCGTCACACACATTAGCCGAGTAAGAAAGTCATTTACACGGGAAGCAAACAAATCGAAATTCAAAGAAACTTGTATCTGACCTCCTAAGAACATATTTTATACGTATTCAAAAACAACAAATCCAGGCCCGTAGGCAGGGGGGGGGATGCGCGGGGTACGCACCCCGCCCACGTACCAAAAAAGGTCCGCATTTGGAGGTATAAAAAGACCATGAAGAAGCCGAATAGGTTTATCGTTGGTGCCACCGTAAATCGAAACAACTAAAAAAAAAGAAAGAAAGAAAAAAAAATCCAAAAGTGTGTTTGTCCCATAAATTTGGCTTTTAAGAGTCAAAGTTCACGAAATTTGCACCCCCCCCAACAAAAATCCTACCTACGGGCCTGAAATCTGTGGCAACGGACATGTGGCTTATAGTGCTTTACATGAATAATGTGCAATAGCTTCTATGTGGTCAAACATTCGGAAACTTGAATGGCCGCAAATATTTCTTGAAGAGTGTCCCAAAACGCAAAGTACCTCTACTTAATGTCAATAGTTGCGTCAGCTCTTAAGGCCAACGACAATGGAAATCAATTATGTGCCATTATTCCTACCCACACTCTGTCAATGTACAGTTTTTAAAGGGGATTTTTAGAGTCGAAAAGTCGTTGAAACCACCGAGATTCGAACCGTGACCCTCTCTCTCCGAAGGGCGCGCACTAGCCATTTAAGCTACATCTGCTCCTACAACAGAGTTATGAGAAACAGTTTTGACGATTACGACTATTTCGTGTTAGAAGAAAACCCGCTGTGTTGAGGAAAAGTCGCAGCAATAGATTTAGGTATACTGATCTGTTGTGATCGACTTAGAATAAACCGAGTAGCAAGTTATTCGAGGTTGCTGGATCGTTCGCTTACTTCAAACATATCTACAATTAAAAATATAATGAAATAAACGCAGAAAGCTGGAAATATTTTGTTAACACGAATTCCACTGCCTTGTTTTATTTAGCACTTTACAAAAAACAGCATGTATCATAAGCATTCTGATTGGCTGGGGTGATGTGTTCTAGAACACAACATAAATCAACTGCTCTGGTCACAACTTGATCTATATTGAATCTTCAGTTTCGAAAAAGGACAAGTTTCCCAAGTTCACATTATATGACTAACCAAAACAAGCTTTTATGAGGAATTAAAGCAGTTAAGATTGGCAACATGCGTTTGTGTCATGGGAATCAAACTTTTCAAGCACGAATTGGCTTTCGGTCGAAACTGCTATTGTTGGAGTGGAGAAACTAATTTCTCATACAAAATCAGGCATTTTGAAGCAAAAGTTCAACTTAAGTAATAAAATAGAACGACTTTTGATTGTTTGTGGAAAACGTTGTTAGCTATGGCTTTGATATATAATCTAACTCGACGTTTGCTTTTCCCACGTGTCTTTGTTTTATGAAATAAATTGAAAACCCGTTCGCTTGCTATGTTCCGTTATAGCATTTTAGATTTTGTAAGCATTCTCTAGCAGTTTGGAGAAGCACTCGGTTGCGCCAATTTCCCTTTCGTAAACGGTTGATGTAATTTGTAGTGGTTGATGCCACTTCCAGCAACAGTCAATGCATTTTGTAACATATATAATAATAGTAAAAAACAATGAATGAATGGCAGCCAATCGCATCGTTAGTGTGTGGTAAGACTTGAATGCTAGGTGTCCCTGGTTCAGTGTGCTTCAAAAATGTGTCTTCGTTCTATCTAATTTCTTTTATATTTTCCTCTACTAGGCTTTTTTGATATTTTGACTATGGTTTGAGTTAGGGTGAAGTCAGGATAAGTTGTACCTCTGCAATTTTCGATTTCGTGTTCTTGAAAAAATAACAGACAACGGGGTGCTGTTCGAAATGGCCGCTACAAATAACATAGACAGGTAGGTAATACTCATTTAACTAGGGTTGTCCCTTCAGTATAATAACATTGGTATCAATGAGACGCCAAACAGGTACAAATAATAACCGCTTATGGCAGCAATTATTGTATTTTAAACATTCTTATTGATCGTTATCACCGTAAACTTGTTTTGAAATAAACTGCGTCTCATATTACCCCAAAACCGATCTCGTGCACTTACAAAATCCCATTTGCTTCTATAACGCAACAAAGCGCGCGTTTTCTAGTTTAATAGTTATTGTTGGTTGCATACCTGGTTTATCGCGGATTTGTTTTGAAATGACTTGCGACTGAGACGAAAGTCTGTCATAAGAAGAAACCCGGATGATGTCCTGAAGCCTGTCAACCAAAGGCAAAAGAGTTCGATCATCAGGTTTGTTCCCGATAACAACAACAAACCTCTGGGTTCCAAGTTTACGCAGTGGTCTAGCAAACTCTCCAAGTGATCTGGAACCAGAAACCTGTTGACCAGCTGTTATCAGTAGTAGGATTTTACGACTATCAGGTTTGGACTTCGAGAAAACTCGCGTAGCAAGCGCTAGCGCTCGATCTGTTCTCCTTGGTGTTCCAAGCAACCGTGCTGCATCCACTTTCTCATTAAATTGAAGATCATCGAATCCCACAATCGCAGAGGGCTGGTTACCGTAAAGCACAACTGTTCCACGCGCACCAGATGGGTGAAGATTGAAGTGCGACGCCAATGATTTGATAAACTGTTTCTCTCGCCGGTAATCTTCTTCACGAACTCCTCGAGATGAATCTACCAGGAACACCACGTCGGTTTTGGATTCCAGTGGACTGTACGGAACTACAACAAAAAGTATACAAAATACAGCTTTACCCTTATCATTTATAATGCCGGAGTAGCGTGCGTTCGTGTGCCGCAAAAACTTAGTTCATCGGACTTTCTTGCCTTCGGTAATTGGTAGCGAGTTAGTGCATTTGTCTCGAAGGTTATGAAACTAACAGCGATGAAAACCGAGTCCCGACAAAGTTGAACACAGCTGGACTAAAATACCGCACTTGTACTAATAGGCGAATCGAATTGCTATGTCGAACTCAGGATATCATAAACTGAAGTTTTTCGATGCGTATGCTAATTCAAGTAACAACACAATTTTGCAAAGAAGTGACAATAAGCTAGGTTTTTATTGAACGTGTGTTTCTAGCGAGCGTTTCTTGAGAGGGGAGGAAATTCAATACTTGATCGAATGGAGTCACATTAGTAATTAAACGAAATGTGCCACCTGAAACAACGTAACAAAAGCGATATAAACAATTTTGTAGCTGTTGCTACAGCAGAAAATCAGTTGGCGTTGTCCCGTGACACTGAAGAAAAGGACGAAACCTTGACACATATAGCAGATAAGCATGCGTCACCTACCCGGTTTGTCGCGAATATGCTTGGCAATGGGTCGAGATCTCGTTTGCAGGTCTCCAATAGACGGTACTCGGAATAAATCATTCGTGCGGTCCACGAGCGGAACAAGTTCGCGAACGTCCGGTCCACGTCCAATGGCAACAACAAACGTCTGTGCACCAAGCTTACGAAGTGGCTTAACAGCCTCATCCAACGGCTTGGCACCTCGGGCCTGCCTACCAGCTGTAAGGAGAATTACGATCTTGCGAGTGTCTTTATCCAATGTAGAAATAAGTCGTGTAGCATGTTCAAGAGCCCTATCCATTCTTCGTGGCTGACGTAATAAACGTGCAGTATCAAGTCGTCCTATTAAATCAGGTTCCACGAAGCTCGCTATTGTATATGGATTGGAAGCGTACATTACAACACTTCCTCGAGGACCTTGGGGCGATATGTTGAAGTGGCTGGCTAACGACCTGATGAAGGCCTTCTCTTTTCTGTAAGTCTCTTTTGAGACGTCAGAGGATGCGTCCAGAAGGAAGACGACATTTGTTTTGCGATCCAATGGTGAGGCTGCAACTAAATCGAAAAACATCCTTTGTTTATTAGTAATAAAAAAACGGTAAAGGAAAAAAAGATCTTGCATTGAAAAACCTTAATCTTGTCCAGGTATACAGCAAAGAAAAAGTTCCAAATACAATAATAAAAATAATAATAATAATATTAGCAATAATAGTAATAATAAATATAGTAATAGTAATAATAATAATAATAGTATTAATAATAAGCTTCCATGTGCTCAATGGCTCTTAATAGTACACTAGAACTAATGCATATGAATCTAATAGAAGGGCCAAGGGAACTACAAGCTACTCAATAACGATGTGAAATGAATAACATTACTTAGTTTTAAATATTTGCACTTTATACTATAAACAAAACATTTGCTTAATTAGTAAGGTAGATAGAATGAGTAAGCCTGAAAAAGAACCTTCGGAAGAAGTTCGGAAAGGTAAACTATTAGGTAATATTAAATCAGTGGCGTATGCCTTAACATTTAGTGAAATGCATATTAATTTGGTCTAATTTTTCGACTCTACTAAACTTAAATTGCTTTCCAAGCAGATTTTAAAATATATTGGTCAGTATATAGTTTAAGTACGTCAAATAGTATATTATATTGACCTTTAAATGAAGGTTATCCAAAGTTGTACACAAATAGTTTTTCTTCAGACGTACCAACCCTACTCTACGGGGAGGGGGGGGAGTAAGTGCCCGCGCTGATTTCAACCGTCGAGAACTTTCTTGATAATCAAGGCATAGCCGCCAAATTTGGTGATTTTGCCTAAAATTTATTCGAGAACAAAATTCGAGAAAAAAATTGAGTCAAGGGCAAAGCGTTTTGCTATGGCAGCGCCATCTTTGAAGCCATGATTGTCAAATTTGGACTTTCTTAATAATTTTCTCCAATTTTAAACGAAAGTTTTCAAACAACTGATAACTCTTAGTCTTAAAAATAATTACGCGACTTTCTTTGAACATAAGTAGGTTTGCACGTGATATGTTACGTCATGATATTGCGCAATACCATTTAATGAAATCCAAGACGGCGGCCATGTGTTTTTCACGGTGTCAAATTTTGAGCGCATTTCTGGCGAATTAGTATTTTAAAACGTTGCAAACAACGAAAAAAAATCATCGAATAACATTTGAAACACTGTTTTGAAAAAAAATTAATTTTACAGTTTATCAGCTAAGTAATTCGAGATTTGAACATTGGAATTTCCTTAAAAATCATATTTTGCCAATCTGAAATTGTTTTAAATAATGTCATTTATACCTGTCATTTTTCGAAGTCCGTAATGTTCTATCTTTTTCCGTTTCCGATCATCAAGATATGACAGAAACCCGAAATTTTGACATTTATGACCTCATTATGACGTTATCACGACGTCACGTATCAATTAATGTACATCAAAGTAATTGGCTTGCGATTATCTGTTAGTCCACCAAGTTTTATTCCAATTCGTTGAGTAGTCTCAGAGTTATGGGCCGCGGGCACTTCCTCCTCCCCCGGGTCCAGGAACCCCCAAAAAGCCCGGGTAAATTTGAGACTATTTTTCTCTCTAACACCTAAGCAACAAAGATATTTCCCCGTGCTATTTCTGATGTAAAAACACGAGAAATGCGGATACTGAGTAGTTGTGTAGGTTCAATTGCAAGAGTTATTATCTACCACAAACAATTTTCTTGAAAGATTTGGTCAGTACAGCGATTCGATTGATTATAAAAGGAAATCATCCGCATATCAAACAACAATTGTCGTTTTTCCCTTTTATGAACGCGAGGCGAAACTTTGTACAGAACGTTTCTTCTTAATCATAATCACATGTAGCTTGCATTCTTCTTCGAAACAGATACTGCGGGTAAATTAATCTAAACTTGAGGAAATGTTAAAAAAATACAACTGGTGACCTACGTGGTTTATTGCGTATCTTCTCGGCAATAGGGCGTGTTCGGGATTGTAGATCATCAGGCGACGATACACGGAATAGGTCCTGGATTCTTTCCACTGCAAGAGTCAGCTCTTGGGGATCAGGCTGTTGCCCGATGGCAACAACGAATGTATGAGCGTCGAGTCGTGAAAGTGGTTCAACGGCTTCGTCGAGTTCTTTTCCACCGGGTGATTGTCTACCAGCTGTCAGAAGAACTACGATTTTACGTCCCTTTCTTCCATATCTGCTCAGGTATTGAGCAGCCGACTCTAAAGCTCTATCCATTCGTCGCGACGTGTTAAGAAGTACTGCTCTGTCTATCTTTGTGTTTAGGTCGGGATCTCTGAAGTCTGACACGGTGTTTGCGATGTTAGCATAGATGAAAGCTGCACTTCGTGGGCCCAGTGGCGACAGGTTAAAATGTCTCGCCAGTGACTTGACGAAATCTTTTTGGCGATTGTAAACATCATTGGTTACTCCGGTTGACGCGTCCATAAGGAACAGAACATCCGTTGACCGCTCAAGTGGAAACGTAAGAGCTTTTTACGTAGAAAAAGTAAAATGAACTTTTGTTTAATGCTTCTTTACATTCATCTAGTTTTTGAACTTTTGATAAAATTTGAATAACCAAAACTCAAATCTTCCGTTCTAGGAAGATTTGAGAAATTGAACAATCACACAAAAGAAGGTGTTCATGGTTGAAGAACAAACATGCAAAACTCCGCAACTTGATGTGATTTAGTTGTCTCTTAAAGAAACCAACAAATTCAAACATAAGCTAAGGCGGCCCTGTCACTCAATAGCACAACTGTAATGGCTAGATCGTTCAGAAAGGAAACAGAGCTTGTTAAAAATTGTTGTCTTTACATTAGCCGCAACAAATCTTACCTCATAAAACGTTAACAGTCATCAGGATAGAGGCTACTCAACTAAATTATTCCGGAGTCAAAGTAGTTTTTTTAATCAAAGAGAAAACGGCTAAAAATATTTTCTTTTTTAACAACATTGCGCCCTATTTTCATCCAATTGTCATTATCGGCAATTAACAAAATCAAAGCAAGGTTAAGCTAAGCACACTGACGTGGAAGTAATTCAGAAGACGATAAACTTTTCAAACTATACGTAACCTTTCTAAGAATGAATCAACAAGAAAAACTCACCTGGCTTACTACGGATCACTCGAGCAATAGGTAGCGACTGTTGTTCAAGACTTTCTGCGCGTGGTGCTCTGAAGATATCTTTTAACCTGTCAACAGCGAGGAGAATCTGTTGAATGTCGGTCTCTTCTCCAATGACAACCACAAATGTCTGAACACCAATTATACGAAGTGGTTTTATGGCTTCTTCAAGCGACTTTGACCCATTAGCACTATTACCAGCGGTCAAGAGTATGGCGATTTTGCGTGAGTCCTTTCTAGATGAGGCCAGGATGCGCGCAGTGTGTTCAAGGGCTTTGTCCGTTCGTCGCGGTGTCCCGAGAAGAGTGGCGCCATCCAAGTTGCTCTTAAAATTGGGGTCTGTAAAGCTCGATATTGTCCTTGCGTCTTGTCCATATATTACAGCACTGGCACGTGGACCAGTCGGTGATAGGTTAAAATGACCAGCCAAGGACTTGACAAATTCCTTTTCTATCTTATAAACATTCCTTTGTACGTTTTGTGACGCATCCAACATGAAAACCACGTCGGTATTCTTCTGTAAAGGTACCATTGGCACTGTGACAATATTAAACAAATCATCAAGTTATTGATATTAGTGTTAAATTTATTCTTTTATGTAATGCAGTGCGCCTATAGGGAAGTTTGGCGTGGCGTGCCTGCTATCAATAAAGTTCAGAAACGGGTTAACATAAGCAAGCAACTATGATTGGGTGCTTTCATCTCCCGGACGTTATAAACATATAAGAAAGAATAAAAAATAACTTTAGGTTATTCGTCAAGACGTCCAAATGAGAACTTCTCTATACAAGCAGTTTTACCAGAACAGTAAAGCATGGTGTCTGTCAAGTCATGTCATGTCAAGTTATGTCAAAGAGTGGGCATCTTTGAATACGAAGACTCCTTCATCATCAGAAGGAATTGAAAAACAAATTCTTTGGAACAATAAACATATTTGCATAGAAAGGAAAAGTTTCTACAGAGAACACCTACTGAGTTACGGTTTGATGACTATAAGTAATCTTTATGATAAAGACGGACTTTTAAAAATTGGAAAGAAACCGTTATCAGCAGATCTCTCGCCAGTTGATAACTTTTTTCCCTTCTGTTTGCTTAATGCCATTCCAACAGAATGGCGCAAAACAATTAAACTGAGGAACATCGTTACCAAAAGCGACAACTCCTTAAATTTACACCATAGCCCTTTCCACTTGTTTACTGGAGATGAAAAAAATTCAAGTGTCGAAACTTGAGTCAATATATAAAAGAACTGTTTCCACAAAAGCCACTAAGCCGACGGCTGTGTTCAGGTGTGAAAGTCTTTACAATACTGACAATTTTCAGTTAAAAAAAGATATTTTAAATGCCTTTTAAAACCACTTTATCTACAAAATTACGTGAATTTCAGTATAAGATCTTAAACAGAACTCTGTATACTAACAAAACACTTTTTAAAATAGAGGCGGTCGACTCCCCGTTAAGTTATTTAGGTGATCAAGAAACTGAAACCTTAGAACACTTTTTCTTCTACTGTCCGATCATCCAGGAATTCTGGAACCAGGTATTTTAGATTCTCAATGAACAAGATATAATATTGTGCCCGCTAAATGCAAAATAAGTGTTTTTTGGAAATTTTGAAGCAAACAAATCAAGTCTTTTAATCAATCACAATATTTTGAACGCAAAATTTTTTATTCACTACTGTTAATCACCTGGTTACCTCTTTCGCAAACATTATTCTTATAGCGAATTAAAAAGGTCTAACTATACGGAAAAAAATTATTGCAAAAGAAAGGAAAAATCTTGACTTTCATTATAGGAAGCGGGAAGCTATGCTTCTACCAGTGAATGATTGTTAGCTGCCACTGACTGTCTGACTACGAATGGAGTTTGTTTTTGTTTGTTTGTTTGTTCGTTTGTTCTTGTTTGTTTGTTTGTTTGTTTGTTTGTTGTTTGTTTGTTGCTGTTTTGTTTTTTCCCTGTCATTTGTTTTTATTTTAGTTTTAGTCTTTATTTTTGTTTTCAATATAAAAATAGATGTAATTCTAATAATGTTGTAGTTGTTAAAAAGATGAAAAAAAATGTTAAATTAAAAAAAAAAGAAAAAAATATCAAGTTATGTTATGAGGTTTGATCTGTCGCTTTATTCACTTATATCCACCAACGACAATTGGAGTCCCCCTGTGGGCAATTTTACCGAATCAGTCACAGACACTTATGTTTGTTTCATCTTTTCTTATTGACAGAACCCGTTACGCGTCACTCCGTATTAGCAAAACAGTTCTGTCGTGAAAATTGATCGCCGATCCATTGTTCTGTATAACATACCCAAATAAGATAAACATCAACCACCAATTCTTTTTTTATATTTCAAAATAAAGAGACTTTGTCGATATTTATACCTTTATGAAGTTAGTAGAAATGTACTAACATAGTTTTTCAATGTCTGTTTTACACCTGGCCTCACAGCGTCTTACTGTCTAAATATTATTATCTTAGTTTTTATTTTTACTGATATTCGTATTGTTATTAACGTTTTTGTGTAACTTTACAGAAAATAATATAAAAAAAGAAAAAGAAGGAACTTTGAACCTTAAAGGCAGGTGAAATGCATGATCTCTTGCATCACTTACCAGGTTTATTGCGAATGTCCTCTGCAATCTGCCGTGACTTCGTGCGCAGTTCCTCCGAAGATGAACGGAATACATCGCTAGGTCTGTCAACAGCAAGGAGGATCGCACGTGAATCTGGTTCGTTCCCAATAGCCACAACGAACGTTTGAGCTCCAAGTTTACGGAGAGAATTGCCAGCTTCATCTAGAGGTCTTACACCTCGCTGTTGCTTGCCGGTCGTCAAAAGAACGACAATCTTGCGACCAGAACGTCCGGACGTCCTGAACACATGGGCTGCATGCTGTAATGCTCTGTCCATACGTCGAGGTGTTGACAAAGTGGATGCACTGTCAACTCTACTGTTAAAGTCACGTTCTATAAAGCTAGCAATTGTATATTGATTTTGAGCATAAATGACAGCGCTCCCTCTAGGGCCTGCGGGAGATATCTTGAAGTGACTAGCCAGAGATTTAACAAAGTCTTTCTGCCTTCGAAGGAGATCGGAAGAAACTGTTTCAGAAGCATCTATCAGGAACACCACATCCGTCATTTGATGGAGAGGACTCGAAGGGGCTGAAACGTAATGTACAAAGAAAACTAAGAATAGTACTACAAACCCACGCAGTTCTTTGCAATATTTACGCTCAAATGTCTGGCCAGGAGGTTATTAGAAGCCGCCTTGGGGCTTATTAACGTTGAAAATCATTTCGACCACAACCGTGAAGCAAAGCAAAAATACAGACTGCTTTGAAAAAATGATGAAAATTATAAAAAAGGAAAAGGTGCAGTAACATTTGTACACATCAAACACCTGTGTTATCCATATTACAGTATCTTAAACGCAGCGTGACATTGTCTTCTATACTTTGTACATATCAAACACCTGTGTTATCCATATTACAGTATCTTAAACACAGCGTGACATTGTCTTCTATACTTTGTTAGACAAAAAAATAAACTTTTCTGCAAAGTTTGACAATTTTTTTAAAGGTAACAGACGAACATCTTAAAAAAATTGTAATTCTACGTCAAAGCGTTGTCTTTTGCCTGCAGTACTTTGTACATATCAAACACCTGTGTTATCCATATTACAGTATCTTAAACACAGCGTGACATTGTCTTCTATACTTTGTTAGACAAAAAAATAAACTTTTCTGCAAAGTTTGACAATTTTTTTAAAGGTAACAGACGAACATCTTAAAAAAATTGTAATTCTACGTCAAAGCGTTGTCTTTTGCCTGCAGAAACTGTACTATTAAAAAAAATCGTATAATCTAAAAGCGGAAACTCGAACATGTGTTGGTGTTTTCCTATTAAGGAAGGCAAGATGCATGGAAAACTGTTAAGCTGCCACATGCCAGTTACCTGGCTTGTCATGAATATGCTTAGCTATTGGTTGTGATCGAGAATGCAACTCATCAGTAGCTGGCACAAGGAACACGTCACTACTGCTGTCTACAACAGGCATAACTTCTTGTCTGTCAGCATCCTGTCCAATGGCGACTACAAATGTCTGAGCTCTAAGTTTTTGAAGTGGTTTCACAGCCTCGCTGAGCGGTTTTACGCCTCGAGCGGTCGCTTGCTTCCCGGCTGTCAGCAGAATGACAATTTTGCGTCCTTTACGTCCTGACCTGGAGAGTTGCAACGCCGCTTGTTGAAGAGCTACGTCCATTCTTCGTGGCATTCCAATGAGAGCTGCATCGTCCACGCGTTTATTAAAGTTAGACTGTGAAAATCCTGCTACCACATAAGTTAAGGTATCGTACATAGCCACACTGCCGTAAGGTCCAGTCGCAGAGATGTTGAAATGCGCTGCAACCCTCTTCACAAATTCCTTTTCTTTCTTAAACACGTCTTGAGTGACACCTCTGGATGCATCCATGAGGAATATTACTTCAGTGTCGCGATCGAGTGGACTAGTTACTGGAATACTCACTGAGGAAGAAAACAAAAGAAAAGATCACGTTAAATGTTAGTGATAGCCGTCGGATGCGAAAATATCCATTGGTTTTACGTGATTATATAATAGTAACAATAAAAAGAATAGTAGTAGTAATAATAATAATAATAATAATAATAATAACAATAATTGTAATAATAATAATAATAATAAAATAATATTAATAAGAAGAAGAAGAACAAGAATAAGAATATCAATAATATAAAATAACAAAGCGTTATTTATCGTGAGCAAGTTAGCATTGGGTATATGTTAAATACGTATAACATATTATAGAGGTAGAACTACCATATTATTTAGGTAGAACCTTACAACTATCATTAACATTATACTAAGTCACAAGTCCTACTCTCTAGTAAATCAAAATTACAATACTTTCTTAACAAAACAGGCTTTTTTAAATGGAGTAGTGGCTTAATTGCGATAGTTTTCTTAATAATGATTGAAAAGTAGGGACCGTTGTCGCAAAATGCTTTGTCACCCAAAGTATTTTCATATTTTACGCTGGATTTAAAACTCTGACATGATTGTTCTTTAACTTTCACTGAATACTGAAACAATATAACACATTTTTCAATTAATGAATAGCCTTAGAAGTAGTGACTATCGCATTTAAATAAATCCAAGATGTCACAGGCAGCCTAGGTAATCATTGGAGAACAGGAAAAGGTTGAATAGGTAAGTTGAAGATTAGCTGTGCAGACTAAAATCATATGACTGTCAAGTGCACTTTAGATATGGCATCTGCCGTAAAATTCCTGGATAACAAAACAGTGTTAAATAGCTACGCATTACCTGGCTTGTCGCGGATTTTTCTTGAAATAGGTCGTACGCGCGAAGCAAGGTCGCCAGACGATGGAATAAAGAAAATGTCTTGAGTCTGGTCCACAACGGGACGCATTTCTTGCACAACAGGATCCCTTCCTACAGCTACCACAAACGTCTGTACACCAAGTTCTTGGAGATGTTTAACTGACTCTGAAAGTGGTCTGGCATTTGGCCCTTGACTTCCAGCAGTAAGCAAAACAACTATTTTCCGTCCGTTCCGACGCGATGCTCTCAAAACTTGCGCGGCGTGTTCTAGCGCTCTGTCCATTCTTCTTGGTTTATTTAAAAGTGACGCACTGTCGACTCTCCCATCAAAGTTATCATCTACAAAACTAGCCACGGTGTAAGGGTTATCTGCATAGATAGCAGCAGATCCTCTTGGGCCGTTAGGTGAAAGGTTAAAATCACTGGCCAATGACTTTACAAAATCTTTTTCTCTGGTAAACAACTCTCGTGTAACACCTCTTGAAGCATCCACAAGGAACACAACGTCGGTGTTTCTCTCTAGTGGGCTATATGGCACTGAAAATACAAATTACGAATTGCAGAAGTAAACACTCGACTGGATATTAACCTAAACTCACTTTCTAGAACATTACCCGCAACTTCGTTCCAAAGTTTATCTCCTTGACGTGAAGTACTAAAACGATGACCTTAACATGTAGTTTAAATTTATTATGCTTGTTGTTGTTCAAACATATCGACAAAAGATTATGTGTGTCAATATAGGTTGTTTCTGCACGTCTATTCTTGGTAATAATTGTGTACGATAACAAGTACTGGGCTGTTGTTTTTTCATAAAGCTGGTGTTTGTATTATAAGGGATAAGAAGACGTACAACTATATTCCAATATCATTATGCAGTAGTGGTTTTGTTGGTGGCGAAAATCCGCATTTAAAATATCGGCTCTACCTCAGTGTAAGAACCAACAACTGACGTCACCCAGTCAGATCAACGTCAAACTGGATTCACCAGTGGTGAAGGCGATAAATCGCGCCCACAATTAATATTGATACGTTACACTCTTCTACTCATAGATTGGAAATTATGCCTTAGTTATGGGAGTTAAACTAAACATTTCAGGTCAATATACCTGGCGTTAATCAGACGTCGAGCACGTTAATCAAGCCAATTCACCTTCCATAATTGAAGTAAAATTTTTAGAGTATGAGTATAAGTATGCACCGTATCGTCAATCCTCGGCGATAAAACGAGACTTTATTGCTGCACTGTAACATCGTTTGTGCACCTCTCAGGGACCGCAGTTACGTCAGTCGTGAGGTTCTTACACCGTTCGGCATTTATCTTCTTTCTGAGGTGATATATCTTTTACCTTGTTCACCCGCCAGTTAAAACCCTAGCCTTGTTCTGTGCATGAATGGCTTATTGATAATTTACTGAGGGATCTTTCACAGAAGTATCATGCAACCGACAATCAACTGCAACCAAGTGGAAATGCTACAAGTGAATCGTCATTATTATTATTATTATTATTATTATTATTATTATTATTATTAACATCATCATCACTATCATCATCATCATCATCATCAATATTATTTTTGTTATTACTATTAGCGTCACACTTACCGGTTTTGCTGCGTATCTTTTTTGCGATTGTTTGTGACTGCGACTGCAGGTAACTATGCGATAACACCTTAAAGATGTCTCTGCTTCTGTCAACAACAGGTCTTAGCTCACGGGCATCAATTTGTCGACCGATCGCCACAACAAACGTCTGAGCATCAATATCTTGCAGTGGTTTAATGGCCTCACTTAAAGGCTTAGCTCCTCGTGCCTGGGTTCCACTAGTCAGTAAAACCACAATCTTTCGACCTTGTCTTCCTGATCGAGAAAACATTTTGGCGGCGTGTGTGAGAGCTTTGTCTATTCGCCTTGGTGTTCTGAGTACTGATGCACTGCCTACCCTTTGACGGAGATCCGTGGACGTGAAGGTTGCTATCGTCGACGGATTTTGCGCGTAGATCACAACACTTCCCCTTGGACCATACGGATTCAGTCCAAAATGGTTTGCTAAAGTATTTATGAACTGTTTTTGGTTGTTAAAAATATCTTGAGTGACTCCTTTTGATCCATCCATGAGAAAAACAACATCTGTTTCTCGAGCCAGCGGAGTGGAGGCGACTGTGTATAGAAAAGTTAAAAACAATAAAGATAAATGTTTACATGATAAATTTAAACTTGATTCGCAGTAGACACGTATGTTTACACATTAAACGGCCTTTGGAAATGCTTTCACAGATTCTGATATGATGAACATATTGTTAACGCATTTGAAACGTTTAACACGGAACAGCTACAACGTTAAATCGTGTTATACCGGTGTTTTTATGTACCAATGGATCTACATCCGGGGTCCTATAATAAGATAGAATACTGCTTCTCAGATTTGATGGGCATACGAATTTATCAATAAAACTAAATTCACTCAGTCTAAAGAATCAGTTTTACAGTTTAACAGGAATGCAAATATCTTGGGCTAAAATTCCCAACCTGGAGGATCCCTCGGTATTTTAAAAAAAATTAAGGAATATTCGATTACTCAAAATGCCACAAAACGGCTCCAAATCACATTTTGAGTAAAGCATGACGTGTATCACGCAAAATCAAAGTCCTAATAAGTTTCTGTTAGCAACTTTTTGATTCTAACTTTTCAGTCTCGTACCGGGTTTATCACGAACTGTTCTCGCAATAGGCTTCGTCTGAGAGAAGATGTTTCCAAAGCTGGTCAGACGAAATAAGTCTTGGGGTCGGTCAACAACAGTGGAAATCTCCCTCTCATTGGGTGTTCGACCAACTGCTATGACGAACGTCTGTGCGCCAAGGCGGCGAAGAGGATCAATGGCTTTATCAAGGGGTTTTCCTCCAGGAGCCTGTCTACCGGCAGTTAGAAGAACAACTATTTTACGGGTATTCCTTCCAGAACCAGATACGATTCTAGCAGCATGCTCAAGGGCTACATCCATTCGTCGGGGTGTCCCCACAAGCGTGGAACGTTCGACCCTCTCAACCAAATTTGGTTCAGTGAACGTGGATAGAGTTTTGGAGCTCTCGGCATAAATGACTGCACTTCCGCGAGGACCATATGTCGAGATGTGGAAATGGCTGGCTAGAGCCTTTATCAGATTCTTCTCTGTCTTAAATGCCTCTGTAGAGACACCTCGTGACGCATCCACCAGGAACACGACATCTGTTTTGCGTTCTAAAGGACTATAAGGAACTAAAAAAACACACTGTTCATAAATTTCAAAATATATGATCTGTTAAAATCTGCCTAGATGATATTTTGAGAAATTCAGCAATGCAAAGATTTGTTAATGCATTGCCATAATCCTATATTTTAACAGTTGAGATTACTTTTTCAAATCTAACTCCTGTATTTCTATCGCAAACTGTTAGTATCCCTTTTTTGATATTCGATCAAGCCTGTTTTGAGGCATTTACAGAAGGCGCAATAATCATATAAAATACAATCAACCTTATTTTATTGCATTTTAGAAGGTAAAACAAACACTTACTAGGTTTTCTTCGTATTTCCTCAGCTATGGGCCTTGAACGAGAAGGAAGTTCCCTAAGAGATGGAATCTGGAAGATATCTTTTGACCTGTCTACAGCAGGAGTTAACTCGCCCCTATCTGTGTTACGACCAATAGCTACTACGAATGTCTGTGCACCAAGTTTACGGAGTGGTTTTATGGCATCGTCCAGTGGTTTTCCACCCGGCGCTTGCCGGCCACCTGTTAAAAGGAGAACTATCTTACGACCTTCTCGTCCCGATGTTGTCAACACCATTCCAGCATGTTTTAGGGCTTTGTCCATTCTTCTTGGTGTATTGAGAAACGCAGCGCTGTTAACTCTTCCATCAAAATCAGGTTCAATGAAGCTGGACACCGTATATGGGTTCTGACCATAGACAACAACACTACCTCGGGGTCCGTTAGGATTTAGGCCAAATCGACCGGCTAACGACTTTATAAAGTTCTTTTCTGCAATGTACTCTTGGGGCGTTATACCTCGAGATGCATCCAGAAGGAACACTACGTCCGTCTTTTGAGTCAGCGGGCTCGAAGGTGCTGCGGGTACATATTCAGTGATAACATTTATAGGTATGTACGTATAATGAAAACTGACGGAAAACTCCTATTCACTAACCTTAGAAGTTTCTGAGGCTATTTAAACCAGAAAAGTAGCAACGCAAACAACTAAATACGTTATTGTAATTACGAAATTTCATTCAAAGTTATTTGATATGTTTCTGTATCTTAATATTTTATAAATTTACGCTACTGACGTTACAGTAACTTCCTATCGTTATATAAAGTAGGCTTCATAGAAATACTGACAACAGCATAGTGAAGTTATAGTGATTATAGGACTACGCTAACTTTATCAGTTGTTAATCCAGTCTGTAGAAATAATAATAACAATGATGATGAAACAACAGAAACCAACAAGAAACTGTGTTAAGACAAAAGTATTTATTTTACAACATTGTTTCCCATCCGCAAGTAGCAAATGTTAGTCAAGTCGGAGTGTGTGTGTGTGTGTGTGGGAGGGGGGGGGGTGGAAAATAAATAAAAAAAGATGGAAAAGAGGAGAGTATTGGAATTTACATACATTTCTTTTTCTTTACAAACTAGTTGGGAAACCTCCTGTTCAAATTCGCTGTACTTACAAGGTTTTTCTTTGATATGTTTCGCCACCTGTTGTGACTGCAAGGAAAGCGTATATGGCACCTTGATTTGGAAGAGATCTTCTTGCTTGTCAGCTGCAGATTGAAGTCTGCGGATATCATGGCCCTCTCTAATTGCAACTATAAATGTCTGTGCTCCAATCCTTTTCAACGGTTTAACAGCCTCTCCAACCGGTAAAGCACCCGAAGCAGGGTCATCTCTTCCCGCTGTTAGAAGGACAACCACTTTGCGACCTCTGCGGCCCGATCTTGACAGTTGTAAATAAGCTTGTTCTAGCGCTCTATCCATCCTCCGGGGCCGACCAAAGGGGGTGGCATCATCGACACGTTTAACAAAATCAGGTTGTGAAAATCCTGCCACGAGATACGCATGTGTATCATAAGATGCCACGCTGCCATAAGGACCCGTGGATGAGACATTAAAATGAGTCGCCAATTTCTTTACGAAATTCTTCTGTCGCTTGAACAATTTTGTACCCACTCCTTTAGATCCATCAATGAGGAAGACCACCTCTGAATCATGTTCCAATGGACTTGAAATTGGAGTAGTGACTGTATAACACAAACATGAAGGAATTTATTGAATTAGGTAATGAAAATGGATGCGAGTTTAGTTGTTTAGACGATTTACACAGTTCGTATTTAGTTTTGAAATGTCTTTCTTCAGGTATTATTATCTTTATTATTTTCATTATTATTATTATTTTACATTATTTGTAATATTGTTGTCGACTGTTCGCCGGTATTTTGAATGCACTTTGTGATATTGTATTGGCTCCATGGTTTCAAAGTGCGCAACCGCATGCGCATCGAACACTGTCCTCAACGGTGGTCCACTGCAGTATGTATACTTCTACCGATACATTGACAAATTTCAGTTGTTATGACCTACGAGTTCTACAACTGCAAATAATAAATGAAACTAGTTTAAAAGGCACATTATCTTAAAAAAGAAATGTTGTTTCACCCCAGAGGGTGCAAAATGTAGTTTTTAAATTATCAATACCTGTCTCATATACATTTCCTACAAATCGGTTAGAAGAGTTTTGAATTTCATCTTAGAAAGTTTGGAGTGGATGATCAATTCGTCTTAAACGGATACAAGTATTAGTAACTGTGATGATAATGATAACTTTCAGAGTGTTTTCAATAGTAATAGTAAAAATATTAATTTTTTAATTTAAATGCGCCGAAATCAATCGGATAATGTCTTAGTCAGTTGCTTGTTTTGCACGTCGCTGTTTTTGCATTTTACTTCCATCTATCAAAAACAAATTCACTTGAGCATTAAAAGAAAAAAAACCTTTGGTTTGGCACTCGGGAGCATGAGCGCCGACTGTGGTATCATGTATTTATCTTTTCTAATTTAACTTATGACTAATCGTAGTATCATATACGTTAAAAATACATGATCATTTCTTTTAAGTTTAAAGTGTTATTACTGCCTTCAACTAATACTAGTTTATATTTTCTTAAAGCTGTTGTCTAATAGTCGCATGCCTGATAATAAGTAATTTTATAACGTCGTTAAGAGTGTATATTTTTGCTTCTAATTAAGAGCGAAAAGTAATAACTTACTATATGCACTACAAAAAGAATCACTGGTCATTTCGATCAAAACTGAGTGACCCTGATGAGAACGTTCCTCGATATTCAGACGACAAAATGATTAGGCGTAAAATCGGTAGGATATCGATTAGATACATATATAACAGTAACATTACTTAGATACATATACAACAGTACAACATTACTTAAATATTTCGTATGGTGTGATCGTCCGGGTAAGAGTAGTTCTCAGAAGAACTGTTTTTGGTGACTGACGTTTCGACTACCTGTGCGGAATTCATCTTCAGAGTCAAGTGAAAAGTTGTAGTCAGTTGATGATGTTATAGTCTGGTTCGGTGAAAATGATTGGTCAGT
>JAOBYE010025681.1:0-14167 GCA_025403585.1 Parazoanthus swiftii | reverse complement strand
GTTACACTCACTATCTGTAGCTAGAGCTGGTTACACTCACTATCTGTAGCTAGAGCTGGTTACACTCACTATCTGTAACTTACCATGTTCACTTATCGATAAACCTTAAGCAAATTACGTATTTTTGCTGTCGTAGTATTATTTGCGTACTCTCAATTTAGAAAATTGGATTTCCAGCATTTCTGGGGCGGATACAGGATTTTAGCGAGGTAGTTTTCTAATCACTTTAGGGGGTTCGATTATTACATTTTTATTAAATTTGTAACCGCTTGAAATCGCCAAAATGTACATGCTTTGAGCATATTTTGTCGTGGAATCAATCGAATCTTGTGAACCTTGAGTGACTTGACAGTTCTATATGCAATTTAATCAGTTGAGTCCATTTTCACTGCATGTAACTAAATAGAAGAGTTTTGCCTGTGATATTTGTCAGTATTTTTATTGTTGTTGTCGTTGCTTGACTTCATTTACCTTTCGTTAAAACCTCAAACACCTTTGTTAAATTTGTTTCTGTTGTTGCTCGGCAGTTCTTGTTGCGAGAAAGGTCCCAGATCAAGCCAGCATCACTTTACAAGCGTGTCCCGGTGGGTAGGAAATACAATTAGCCTTGCCTTCACAAGGATTCTGATTTATTTTACTTTTAACTTTATCTTGTTTTACCTTAAACTTTACTATACATATTTAACTTAGTCTCTAACTTACTGTAATTAGCTGAGGGCGAAAATGTTGGTTCAGCCTGAGTAGATTGCCAGCCACACTTGAGAAGTGCAGTGATTATCAGACCAGCAATTTTCAGAACTTACTGGCTTTTATCTGGCCCAAGTTGCAGTCTAGCGGGCGTTGCTGGTAACCCCTGTTCATGCTGAAAAAGGTCATCGAAAATATGGGTTGTTTACGACTGTGAAGGGTCACCACCAGTCTGATAAAAACACCTACTCTAAGATGTGTCTGGTCCCGGTCAGGCTGCATTCAGTCTACGAGTTTTTATTTAAACCAAATCTTGACTCGGTGCTGGCGACTTGCAAACAAGTCAATTATACGATTTAGCTTTCCTCTTTATCCTAATAACTTGGCAGTTTAGTTAACAATAATTTTGCTAAGTTTGCACATGTATCTTTTACTGACAGAACAACCAGGATCGAGATGTGTTTGAAGAGATCAAGGGTGCCAAGGAGAGTGGTACACTTGACTCGGTGCTGGTGAGAACTCCCTCAGCTTACATGCTGTTGTTTTAAGCTGTCTTTGCCAGTACAAAGTATTTGAGCTTTCTTACATTTACAGTATATCCCCAACGGGACATCGATCACTTCGATTTTTGCTATGTTGTGGAACATTGTTCAGTAGGGAAAAAGTTTGAAAGGAATTACAAAATAAAAGTATCCGATAAATTTTACATAATACAAAACTATAAAAAAAGAATAGTGAAAATGAAAACAAAGTTGCAGTTCAAGGTTTTTAAGAATGTTACATATCATTTTTCTTTTGCCACCACTTAAAGTAAAAGCGAGTATTTTATCACCCGTTATTGGGTTAGAAAAATACGCAGAAGTTGCCCAAAGTGAAAAAAGAGCTTTACCTGGTTTCTCTCATCTAATCGTGGATTTTGATGTGACAGATCTTCTTTTGAGTTTCAGTCCTTCATTTCGCTAGAATATTCTTTATTCTAATTTCCTTTTACAGGCTGCGGTGGAAAACCTGACTCTGAGCGACCTCACTGGAAGTGAATCAATGAACTTGACAGAGCCTCCCCCTTCCTCCACATTCAGTGCTGCACCCAAACCAGTGGCTGCCCCTGCCCCATCCTCCAGTTCTGCACCCGTCGCACCCCCAGCAACCTCGAGCAACGAGATAGAAGACAATAAGACACACTTGACAAAACAGGACAAGGTGGAGTATTAATACTGAAGCATGGAAAGGACTAGAGAATAGTTTTTGAGACATCATTGTTTCAGGAAAGGGCGTTTATGCACCCGTAGAACAAAGGACTTTATCAGACAATTCCGAACGAACGTGGAGTTTTCCTAATGTAATACTTTTCACTAAGTCTTGTTCACGATGATTGTCATCTTCAAATGTGGCTACGGAGTAATTAGAGAGCGCGCTTACATAGAAGTAAACCGTCTCGTACCATTCCTTACACGTGTACAGTTGGGTTGTGGAGAATGCGGCTGAGGCCTCTTGCTTCCTTTCTTGGAGGATACTCAGACTGAATGGGGTTCCTCGCTTTTATCAAGATTCGGTTATTTCTAGTTCGAGGGTTGCCAAGATTGGGGAAATTAAATTAATCTTTACACGCGTCTGTTGAATGGTATATTGTTCGTTAGAGGGAGGGTCACACAACCTGCCCATTCACTAGTGCGCATGCAAGCCGGCTGGTACAAGTTGGTGGTTAAAATCGTTTGTTCTGTTGGCTTCACAAGTAATTCTGTTTGTTCATAGATGTCGTAGTTCCACCATAACATTTTATTCTTTTTTATTCTATTTGTTAGAATTGTTGATTATGTTCCATAATCCAGTAAATTGTTATGCTTCAAAGCACCATCCACCACATCGCATTTTCCTCACTTACTTCTCAGCCTCTTGCTCTCTCGAAACTTTTAATTTCGTGCTGTTCTTATTATTAACAGTTGAAACTCCTGGTTCAACTTGTATTACAGGACGATGAGTTTGATATTGACGACATCGACGACGAGTTTGGCCAAGAGGTAAGTACATGGAGTGTAGTGTCTTGTTGCGCTCGTGCTACTAGATGATTGTACCGTATTGTATTGGGTTGTATTGGGTTTAATAATTTTATGACCTTTTTCAGGCATTTTGATTGGCTAAACATGACGCGCACTGTTATCAGTATATCGCCATATTAAATAGAAAACGGGGCACCACTTCGTTCATTCGCTTTGAATTCTCTACAATCATTTTTTGCATTAAAATAATATAGTAAATACCTCATTAAATAAGATACAGCTCGTAATGCTCGCAAGATTCTGCCTGGCTCGTAAAGATGTATCTTCATACAAAACAGAGAAGCGTTGTATGCTTTGCATTGTGTATCTAACTTTCTTACGTGCCTTAGGACTTCAAGGTCCATGTAAGAATTTTTCTTTAAACCAGTAGAAGCTGTCGCTAAGTGCCAACGAGCAAGACAAAACCTAAATTTTGGAACAAAGTGTAAACGCGATTTCGAAGCAGATATTAATAAGTCGGTACTGCTGAAACTTTGAACCCTCAGACTTTCTAAACACCGTATTTTTCACTGGGGGTTCAGTTACATCCTGCTTTTTAAACTCGTAATCCATACTTACCGACAGAAGAAAGAAAAAAAATGGGATAACTTCCCTTCCGTTTTATTTCCAAAAACGGATAAAATATGAGTTGTTTCTGTCTATCACCGAGATCTCTTGGCCTCGACTGCGAGGCGGCGGCATTATGGAGCCGTGTGTGCATGAGCTGCAGGGAGAAACAACTACAACAATAACAGCACGAGAAATGTTAACAAACACAGCACTGTAGCGTTAATATACTATGTGTGTTTAGCCGATCATTTTTACAGTAAGAGGCAATGCGTTTTGAATAGTTTCCAAGTAAAACAGCAAATTTTAAGTTATAGCAGAGTCGATTAATAGATCGCCTCTCTAGATGATCAATCCTGATGGTGACTCACTGACCAAATGAACACGATTTCTCAAAAATATTGCAGGCGAAATGAACCAGTTCGCAGTTATATGAAGCATGTATTTTTGCGTGCAACCGCCATTTTGCTCTATTGCTATTGTTTAAGCGGGTCGTGCAAACGAGGCTCCCGGTAATAAAATATGTATAATAAGCGATTATATCCGTAGACTGATTGTTATCTTACATTACACGAAAATCGAGATTTTTTTTCTGCCTGCGTGCACACGGCTGCGGCGTGGCAGCCTCGGCTGCCGTTGGCAGTTATATCCAAGTCTTTAAATTTAGTGAGAGGTATAAAGTTAAATTTTTACGATAGGTCATTTTTACGATATACCTGCATTTTCTTTTTTAAAAATGGACCGTTTTAAGAGCTAAATTAACTGCTGCAAACGAAACTGTAGTTTTTGAGCCCATTCAGATGGGCGTCCAAAGGGTTAATACTTTTTAGGTGGCAAAACGAAAAGGAAACTAGTGAAACTACAGCCTAGAAACTGATAGAATTGAACCCTCGTTTAGAGTTCTTCAGACATGATTTGTTATTCACCACACCAGGTTCACAAACTACCCGTTCACGTTCCCCTGGCTGTGCTCAGTAGGTAATGCCGGGTATCTTCAGAATTTAATAAACCTTGAAGGCGTTACCGTTTTATTTCGAATAAACGATCCTTATTAAGTTTATTAAACTTTTAAACTTGAGTTGGAGAAGCGGGTTTTTTTTTTACGAGGGCGTTTATTAGGATCAGTCCGGTGATCGTTGGTTACCTTTCTGGTGTTTCAGAGGCATATGGCAGTCTGGAGTGTGGACTTGGTTTAAAATTGATTTTGTGCTACTTGAGGTTGTTGGGATACTTCGCTGTTTGTTTTAACTTTCACTAATTCCACTTTTTGTTTCCCGTTTCAGGAAGAAGAAGAATTCGATGACGATGATCTGTTGGGTGATGACGATGATTTACTCAACGATTAGTTCACTGGTGTGAAATGTTTAGGAAAGTTTAAGAACTGCATTCTTTTTTTTTTCTATAATTTTAACAATTCCCCGTTGAATCGTTTCTTTGCGAGATAATCTCAAAGTTGGTAATCTTGCGCAGGGGAGGAACTTGGCGTTACGGCGCCTTGAAATGGACCATCTCCCATGCTGTGAACCTGGCTCAGCCACAGCTTGCATGTGATCGCAGGCTCACCGTGGGACTTGTGTTTGTCGGTAGCGTGCAAGCTATCCGGAGATAAAAAGAGAACCACTCATCTCTAGGTGGTGTTAAAACTGAATGGAATACAATTTTAGAAAATTAACTCATTAACTCATTCTATGTAAAGTGTAGACATATGCCAGAAATAATAAACATACATTGCATGACAAATTGAAGTGTTGGTGGAAGTATGTATTGCTTCCATTTGACTTGTCTAAATTGTTTGCGCCGGTACTTCTTTTCGCCAATATTCAGCGCTGTCACCAGCCGGAGCGCGAGTCCGGCCCGAGAAATGAGCGGTTATAGTCCATAAGCAAGCCATTGTTTCGTTATTTTATAATTTTTTTGTTCTTCTGGTTTCGTCTTTCTCTTCTCTTCCAGTTAATCAGAACTTGCACGTTCACACAATTTTACATCAAAAGTTTGATTGAGTTTAACAGGCATTTTTACCAAAGTAATTTCTTTACTCACGAAGTATACTTTTTGAGGCAGCGCTTTTTGTTATGGTATGTTAGTTTTAACTTATTTCTCAGATGGCCGTGTATACGAGAGCAAGTATAACGGCGTCGCAGTTTTTCGTGCAGTAAGGGCGTTGCGAGACGTGCTGCACACGCCGTTGCTGCTCCACGAAAAAAGTGTTGCAGCGTTTCTTGTGCAGCCGAATTACGAGCGATGTATGAATTTCCCACTTAGATTTATGTTGATTTTTTATTATTCATTCCTCTCTTCACCTCTCGCCATTGATGTCCTTAATGAGTGAAATGTTTTCGTCAAATCATCAAACGACAAAGCTCTCGTGATGCTCTAATCTTCCGCTTATCTGGTGGAACTTTTGAGTCCCACAAGAACTAGTGTTTCTTTAAAGATTCAACGAGCTTTTTCTTTTTATTATCCGAGAGTTTAGCTGTCGTTGTTTCATAATCTCGACCAATTCGTTCACTTTCGCCATCCCTTTGTTGTTGTCCCGCGAGAGGCTTTCACGCATGCGCGCGGGGTTTTAAAACTAAAACGTTGCGAAATCAGAGCCCGATACTGCTTTTGTGTGTACGACGTTAGCTGAGTCCGTTAAGCGGCAGGGACATCAAGCCGTTGGTCCGACCCAGATGGATGAAGAGCCATATGCCACAACGCCATTATTATTGTTTCTTATAGAAACGAAATGTTGCGACATGTGGAAACGAGTTTTGTAGCGAGTCCATATAACTGATTTCGTTTTAAGCTCTTCCAGTTTAAAACGTTGTGGGAGCCCTTTCGTTTGCGAACGAAGAATATAGGCGGCGCAGGTCAGATATCTCAACCCACGCTTTGGAGTTACATGTAGTATCGGCTATTAAGCGATATCGATGTTCACGAGTACATGTTTACAAGCAGGAGTGGTGTGAAGAAGTTAATATGCCATGAGCCAGTAGGGTTGGTTGGCATCAGCCGAGGGGAATGAGGCTCAGGGTGATTTTTGACAAGATATACACCTATGTAGTTGGGAAATGTGTTATAACCCCAGATATGAGATTTTTTAGTCTCGAGATTATGTTCCTCTCAGTTCCTATACTATTTTTGGTGACTAAATTGAACTTGGGGTGTTGATTAACAATATTAAATCAGTAGGTTGTTATTATGGCAACTATCTATGTTACGTATGACGTCATAATGCATCATAAGTTTTCCATATTGGATTCTTTCGTCTCCATACTGAACTTTTTGTTTCTCAAAACTGGTTGTCATATTTTTAAGCTGAATCAAGTTTGCTTGGAACCAAATAAGTTGACTCGGAGCTCTCCCTAGAGATGTTACCAATTGCCAAAAATTCAGGCCCCTGGCTCATGGCCCATAAGGTTTGGAAAAAATAAACTGAAAGACAGGAACTGTTAACAAAACAATTCAGTTTCATTTTCAAATAGGATAGTTGGGCAACGGGCATTGAAGATGTTCGTTGCAAGAAACTTCTCCTTCCCCCAAGTATGAGCTTGTTCTGTTGTCCTTTACGTCGCTGGATAGGACTTTCCCAATTTCGTTGAGATCCGCGGAAATGTTTTATCGATTGTGGGAGACATGAAGCATGCGGGCTGGTGCGATTCCGATGGAGCTTAAAACTCGGCAAAATCGGTCTGAAACCCCTTTAAAACTTCCTTGAACGCTCTTTGAAAGCTGTGGTAGCTTGTCCCAAGAAACTGACGAATGAACATAAGGCCAAACCTATCGAATTTTAGATAAATCCTCGATCTCTATGCTTACGTTCCTGCGCTAGCTGACCACGAGGTGACGTCGACAACAGTCTCATTGTTCGTCGGTCAAAAGCTGAATTCCAGTCTCTCTCGGCCTTGTTTTCGAAAATCGAGATTCCAAAAGTCGCACCGCATATAATCTTACCGCGCATGCTCGGGATCGCAAGAACAAAGACCTACACAAGACCTATACAAAGCCGTTTCACGAATATGCGTGTTACACTTATTCAAGTTTGCAGGCTAGATAGCCTGCAAAGCAGACGAGACTCTCTTTTCAACACTATCTCCGTTCCAATTTGTTGTCACCTCGGCATGTAGCAAAATATAACCTTAGACATAGCCGTGTGTTCGATCTTCCACACAGACGCACAAATCGTCACAGGAACACTTTTATCCCTGCCTTGTGCAGACTCACAAACAGCACATTTTAACTTATACTTAGCCTTGTACATTCCATGTTTTAAGAGTTTTTCTGTTTTTTTATTTACATTTTTAAATGACATATACACCTATTTTTACTACTGCTGTTATTGTTATTCTTGTTATTATTAGTTCTGCGTTCATTAAAAAAGAAAAGTTCTTAATCCATCAAAAATGTTCTAATGATGGGCAATGTTCCTTCATAGTGTTCCACTAAATATATTCTAATAATAGTGCACTGTTCCTTTCACTTGAGAGTAAACTTATTAAGCTTAATAAATAGAGAGTCCTTTGAAAAACAAGATTATACATCTCACTCGCATTCACAATTAAGAGGTTTGCTGCTATATATTCAAAAAAGGGGGCGTTTTTCTACATGTATTTCAAATATAGATAAAGTCAGTTTACTAAGGTGTTGAAAGTTCTGGCAGTGTTTTACCCTTGAACGTCCAAGGCGGGGGAGGGATGTCAAACGGATACCCCAAAGTTTTTCCGACCTAAAATCTGTAGCTTTGACGCAATCAGAATTAAACTTGCAGTACCTGTAGTCCGATTATGAATTAGTTAGATGACGTCATCACTAATAACATATGCAAAATTAATCATGCAAATTGAAGTTTGATTATGAAAACGGGATTTTTGTGACAAAATTTGTTCTAATTTCTCCTTTTTCATTTTATTCTTCATTATTTTCCCATTTGAGGCTGTAATTACATGTTTTCTACTAAGTTCGAGCAAATTTGTTGCAGTTTTCCCAAAAGCATAGCCATATCAACAGTTCTTAATCAGTAAAGCTTGATTGTTGTTATGGAAAGTAATTAGCTAACTCAAACCTACCTGCTTTCTTACCAAAGCTCAATCTTTTACGTCAAACCATTTCGAAAATCATTCGGGTGAGGGGGGGGGGGGGGGAGGGGTCCGATAGTTAAGTTATTAGTAAAAATAGCTTGGTCGTCCGAGGGTAAATGAGCTAGTTAGCACTGACTTCAGCATCGTAAGGACTTCTCTGTGTCTTGAACCCATTAGTTGTTTCACACTGCTGTTCACGTCCCTTGCGTAGCCTCCCAATTTGTCTACGATGATGTTTTTGCTGCTCAACCTTGTATTTTAGGAAGTGCCACCTTAAAGACGTATACATGTATTTGAGGATCTTCTGCCTGATGGTTATCCAAGGACAACTCGTTTACGCTCTTGTCATCCTCATCCACAATTCTCGCGTCTATTCGGTTAGCCCTCACTTCAGTCTCATTCGCATCATGACAGTGGCACATGCCAGTAGGCTTTTTCTCTGTGGTTGACGTACATTAGTTTGAACTGTGTCGGGGAATACCATGGAGGGGTCTAGGTCTCTAAGCAGTTCAAAGTAAATGATCGGCGTTTCGAGACTTGCTGCACGAAAAATTGCTCGTAACTGAAATCCAGCTCTACTATACTGAACGTTAGTAGTATAATAGGAGCCGAATATTGTTTTCGATGCCACTCACCATTGCGGTGCCTGTATAAATTATCTCTGGGATGACCTTATAGTTCGCAAATAAAATGCACTGGAATACATAGCGTTTGCCTTCCCCGCTCATTAATAAAATACACTGGAATTCATTATATTTTTTGCCTTCTCGGGTTTCCCAATTCATGAATAAAGTGCGGAGCAATCCCTTTTGTCTTCCAAACTCGTGAACCGTGAAGAAACCCGCGCGCACCCACACTTGATCACTAATATGTGTGCTTAAACAACGTCCCGCAGGTAACCTAACACCCAAAGTTCGCATACAACCTGCTTGGGTTACCTGTGAACACAGCAGATTTTGCAACAGATATGGCGGAGTCATCGAAGTGTTCTGACCTTCCGCCTGGCGAAGAACATTTTCCAACAGCTCAGTCCTCGTCAGAAATGACAAATGTCCAACTTGGAGATGTTCCAAACGTGGAAGTAAGAGCGAAAGGCGCGGCTGGTTGTACGGAAACTTCGCTCGGATCAGGTCAATGTGCAGACGTGCCTCCCCAACAGCCAAATACTGAACAACATATGGCTTTCGAAAGAAAATTGAAAATGGAACAAGCAAAAAAGTATTTCTCGCTACGGGTAAGACTAATTTGTGAAAGCTTTTCTCATTTACCTTTGCTACACTGGAATGAAATTTGTCAGCAGGCAGTTCCACACTGGAACACACCCGAGAGGAAAATTTGCGATACTAAATATTGGTTCAGTTAAATATCGATGTGCATAAGGCAAAATTTTTACATTTCTTTTCTGAATGTTATTTATCTAAATGTTAGCAATGAACATGATTTTCTTCCTGGCCGTATCAGCTAATTATTATGAAGATAGCCTTCAGTGTTTTGGGGCAAGCCCCGATTTCTGACGACATGATTTATTTATGTATACTTGTCGTTGTTGGGCTTTGCAAGCTGTTTAGAAAATTATATTGCATAAACTCAAAAAATTGTCAGTATTTATCATTTCTAGACACTGAACAAATTGTTACAGAGTATTTTTTTAACGTTCCCCTTGCAGTCTCTTTGAAAACGGCAGAAGTACTTGACTTGTATAAAATGTAAGATACAAAAACAAAGTTGACATTCATCTTGTGCCGCGATTATCATTTTAAAGAAACATAATTCGTGCCGAAATTTTAGAATTTTTCTTAAAAATCCAAATTGTAATTAGGACAAGTATGAAGTCGTTCTACAGCTTTTGATATAAAAGGACAACATTGATATGAATTCTGAAGGGGTTAGGATTTGACCAAAATCATGGAGAAATTGTAAAATTCACAGGGGTCAAGTGAGATATTTTGATCATATCAAGTAAAAAAATCGAATCGAATTGTGTGAAGTTGTTGAGCCTTGTAACTAATTGCTATCTCGAATTCCCTAACCATGGAAATTTTCAAATCCCAGCACATTTCCTTCCCATCCTCTCAGGGTTTAGTTTGCGTTGAGAGATGCATAATATCTGATGAAATCCACAATGTTTTAGCTTCCTGTTATGTGTGTGGGACATTCTAACCAAGTACTTAAAAAAAATATAAATATTTTGAAAATAGTAGAAATATAATATAACAACCTCTGATTGACTAAGTAATGGTCGGCATAAGAGGTAGGGTGAAAGACAATACAGTAGGCTAATCCAGTTGCATACCTTATAATGTCCTTTCTTCCCAAACCCGCTAATTAAATTAATTTGCAATATAATATCTGATTGGACAGTAAGCTGAAACTGCAAATTTAGAATTAGTTTCTCAAACTGGTTGGTAGCAAAATCGATTCCATTTATATTTAAATTTAGGTTTTTGGATTTGGTAATGTTGAATGTTGAACATATTGCAACTTAAAAAATCATATGAGTTAAAGTACCAAAAATTTCCAACTGTGTGTAAGGTGGTCAGAAGTCAAAAAAATACTCGATTGTTATTCAGTGTGCAGCAGCAGAAAATTCAAAAGAACCTTCAAAATGTGATTGTCTGCAGGTGCACGATCTGCATCTGATCTCCCTAATTGACCTCAGAGGCGAGTGGTGATTATATTTTCTTTGTAGCATACCATTGTTCACACAAATTCAAAGTACAAGGCGAGGAACTGGGGGTGCAACAAGGGCAATTGCCTCCCCCCCCCCACACACACACACTCACGTTATTGAAAACTGTAAAGAGTTATGGAAAAAAAATTGTTTTTGTCCCCCACTTTGAGTCAGTAGTCAGTCCCCAAACTTTTGAAGTAGCTCAGCGGCCTATTGAGCATAAATTTTGAAGCACCAGTGCTAGAATATTAAAATGATTAAAGACTGTTGCATAGTAAAATGTTTTTACACTTGCTGGTATTCAAGACTGGTGGTCATGTACAGTGTAGTCCAATTTTAAGAGGGAGGGAACAGTTGACTATAAATAACCACTGATTTGCTGGTGCAGGCAGCAAACCAAAAAGAAGCAAAATACTCAATCTATCAAATAAGTTCCTACTTTGAAATTGTTATAAAAGCCTTTATACTAAATACATGTATTAACTGTAATCAAGCAGATTTACAGGCATTTTCAAACTCAAATAAACCACTGAGAAAAAGCTACAACAACACACAAGGAGCAAATCCTCGGGGGTGCCCACTGGACAATCATGGGGCCACAGGGAGCCCAAAACAAATAACAATATTATAACAGAAATGTTAGTCTAGCTCAATACATACCTCTTGCCACGTCCAAATGCCCTTACAGTACAGTCGTAGTAAAGCTTTTAGCAAGACCAATCAAGTCACAACAGCAGGAACTGTAGAAATGGCAGTTGGTCCACAGTAGAAAGGCACAATGTTTGTCATTTCAATCCTGCATTCATTCGAGGTTATTTTAAACACACAAGCCATATTATAGATCTTACAACTGTCTGGGTTTTGGCATGTGCTGGCAGGCTAACTGTATTAAGTCAAACCATTCACACCTTAAATGTTGATAAGGGTGAAATTATAACAGCTTACATTGTTGGTAAAATTATCATTTGGATCTATTATTATTATTATTATTATTATTTTTATTACCACTCTCCCTCGGACCCTGGTTCCAGATTACAATAAAAAGAGTATTTGTAGGTTTGGCTTTTTAAAGCAAACTTATACTTCAACAATTTTTGTGTAGTTAATCACTAAATGTATCAGTGAGCACAAAATATATATTCCAAATGTCATACCTCGTGAATTTAACCCGTGTTTTTATTTGGATGGTCAGTATAATGATGTCAACCTACAACACTCAACAGGAGACTCTACATTCAACTGCTCTACCACTGCTCGAATGGTCCTAGAGATATCTGAAAATGTTTGGCCCTGGCTAAATTGCTTGCACAATTGTGATCACTTATTCCAAAGTGCTACACTTTCAAAACAGAATGGTTAAACCATTGTACTCCCTCGGATTCATGATCACCCAAAACTTCACATCCAAGATGGTGACAACTCACTTGCTTGACTTTGTCCTGTTTCTGATTTTTTCCTAGCTTTTGATTGGCACATACAATTTTCATGACAGTTGGCTGAGGGAAGCTTTAGGGGGGAAGTCTGCTGGTAAATAAAGAGTTTACAGAGAGACTTAAATTAAGGCTTGATTTGAGAATTCTGTTTTTCAATTTAAATTTGAGAAGTTCGAATGAAGAATGAATTCAAATTATGAACAGCAAAACCAAATCTTGATTTTTGGGCAAAACCCACGACTTGGTTTGACTGTAAAAATGAGTGAATTCTAGTTATTTCAGGTATTTTCATGGGTTTTTCGCTCTCTTCCAATCAGACTGTATAAATTTATTGGATAAGTAAATAGAATTTTCATCCATTTTGTTTGCTTTTGGATTTCATCCCCCTGCTTTTTATGTGGACTGTTACTTAAAGCCAGAATAGAAGCAATAATTGACATCACACTTGTGCCTCTTCTCAGTGCCTTTTGTTTTTATGGTGTTCAGCAAAAATATTTTCTAAAAGCTATAATTAAAAGGGTCTCACTGTGTTATATCTAATCATTGTTAGACTAAATAATGTTAAATAAACGAACGAGATCCACCCACTTAAGTTCTTCTCTTGAAATTTGTGCCCCCATATGCAAAACCAAACTTTTTCAAACTCTTACTGTAGTGACATCCCAAGTGGAACCTTGTACCATCTTCTGGCTGATCTGTTTGTAGTACTAGTAATAATTCTGAAAATATATTCAAATCATCTCTCCCTGATTGCTGTTTCAGATCCCTGGCTTCTATATTTGACATCAACAAATACATATACATATACAGTATTTGATTGAGTAAGTGCCCACCCCTCTTGAGTAACAAATTTGGTGAAAGTTTAGGGGTGCCAGGGCACTTACTTGAGCATGGGCACTTATACAGTAAGTTTCTGAAGGTAATATGCATAAAAATGGCCCTTTTTGAAAACCCAAAATGTGAGTGGACAATTGGATGAGTTGGTCTTGGTTGGTTTCAGGAAGGTGCATTTCAGAATGCTGTTGAAGAGTGTAAGTTTTCCCTGATTGATGCAGAAGCCGATGGCAATGTACTGAGCACCTGGCTCTTAACTGAGTAAGTGTTGTTTAAATGTGTACTGCTGTGTTGTGATTATATTCTCTGTGTGATAACATCTCCAGTAGATTGTGTACTGTTTTAGCGTGTGTTGCAGCTCCAATGAGCCAAGCTGTGAAATAACACACAGACTTTCTGACACATTTTGTTCCTGCCTAACAATCACATTTGTCAAGTTACTGTTTAGTTTGCTTACTCCAGGGATTCATGGTGTTTAAACTGCACAGCAACATTAAAAAGTGACAGTGTTTTAGGTTTTATGCAACCTACAGTTTGTGATTATAGTTCTTACAATCAACCTTGGCAATCTTTTAAACTCTGGCCACCTTAGTCTTGTTCAATGCTGGTTGGATATTTTTTTTGATGCAGCATTTTTCTCAAAATAGTTTATGGCAGTAAATTGGTATTATTATTGTCAAAACTCCAAAATATATACAAAGTTTAATTAGACAAAAAAATCACACAGTCAAGTTTGTTCTTCCAACAGATTTGGATAGAAAGCCCTCAGTTGTTTAATTTCTTGCCACTTTTATGACTTGAAGTCATTTTTAAATCGTGGATACGCGAAGCGTAAACACGAGTTATTGTGGTGGGCCAATGTCACTGGATCACTGGATC
>JAOBYE010025570.1:0-22884 GCA_025403585.1 Parazoanthus swiftii | reverse complement strand
GCAAGGAGTTGTGGGATGGTGCCATATGCCAGAATCAGTCCGGCGTGCCTTGCGCGCCTAGTCCGTTCACCTGGTAACTCAGTTACATCTAAAATACCAGGCTCCACTCCAGTCCAATACAATGTTAGCGAACCCAAAGGGTCTGTCACTGCCTCTGTCTCGCGTCATCATTTCAAGATGATGGCAACGGGAAAATCAAAAGTGAAGCATCACCTTCAGAAAACTCCACTTGTTTTTCTGATATGCAGCAGACTAAAGATGTGTTAAAAGAGCAATTTGGCCGTAAATGGTTGGAACAGCCTAGGATTCCTTTAATGTCCGTCTCAATGAATGCGTGTGCAAAAAAGGTATTAAAAACATTCAACCTAGCGGGGTATAATTGAGGACATTGAGTTGGTAATCAGGCCGGAGTCCAACTACACCTATCAAACTTTGAGCCGTCATTCGGTTGTATTTTGGGCAAAAATGAGCCGATCTCTGCCTTTGTTTAGGTGTTAAACAACCACACTACAGGTATGCTAGTACAGCAAAACTTTAATATAAGAACCTCGTTTTCCCAAATCAGCCTGTGATGGATTCATATTGTTTTGATAGTTAATGATACCTAATGAAGGCTGGTGATGGATGATCACGGATAACTAATTCATAATTTCAGCCCGTTGGTTTTTCTTACATACGGGTTTTTACTGTGATTTACTTCCACCCCAAATCCCTTCCCAACTCAGCATAAATCCCACTGTAGTTCCTTTAAACTTAGTAAACGCGCAAGACTGCATAACGCCTTATCCGTTGCCTACAAGTTCCATCTTTGCTCACTATGAAGTTCTTTCGATGATATTTTGAATTTTGCGGCTCATTGCCTAAATCTTGAAGTTTTTAAGAACTTACCAAATGACTGGAATCGGTGTGACTGAAAGTTGACCAAAAAAATTGACACACTCACGATGAAGAATACAAAGATCCTTGGTACGCAGATACAACTATACATAGCATCGTATGTACCAAAGAAAACAAACCTTGATCATTTCAGTGTTGTTTTCATCAGTTGAGCTCAACCTTGCTGCCCACCTCAAATTACAAAGCATTTCACAGAGCTGACTTGCATCCTAAAAGTGAAACATTTTCTGATTTTGGTTAAACAGATATCCACAAAGCTTTCAGTTTTTAAAGAAGTTCAAGTAAATGCAAAAGAAACCATATCAATTTAAAGTGATCAAGAAAAAAGCACAAACAGGCTCGTTTGCTGTTCTGGACAAAAATCTTTTTGGAGAACATGAACTTGAAAGGAGAAAATAATGATAAACAAGACTACATTAACACTGGTGACTACAACCCCTTTATAAACTCAAAACTAACCTTACAGATATCTCATTTTTATCAACCAGCCAGTGATCAAACCTTAAGTCACCAAACAGTGTACATATACATGAATCAAGCAACAGCTCGGCTACCCCGGGTTTAGCACTAACTGTTGAACCAGGCCATCACAAGAAACACAAATTGGGATGCAGAAATATATATATCATATATACTTTAGACCCAAATGCTGAAATACCTTAAGAACTCATCACGGCTTGAGCTAACAAGTCATAGCTCACTAGTCAGGTGCTGGACAAATAAAACTTACAGTAGCTCTATCATACTGTCCTCTATTTGTTCAAAAATTGCTCGCTCGTGTCACCATTCCGGTCACAGATTGAAAATTGACCAGCTGCTATTTCAAGCCATGTCCATCAAAAAACGTCTTAAAATTTAGTCTTTACTACATTAACATGACAAAGCTGTTAAGATATAAAAGATAAAGGAATTGTTTACCTTCACTTCCACTTTTTGTGTATCACAATCTGCGGCAAACAGTTTGAGATAGTCAACAGAGAGGGGCAAGCTTCCCAGAAGTCTCCAACCCAGACTGAAGGAGTGCCTGATCACTGCAGCATCCAGGGGAATCAGTTTAGCTTGGCCCGTATGAAACATTTTGTCGCACTCAGCTCCAGCCGATAGAATTCTTAAAACTGCTGAATATAAGTCGCTGTATGTGTGGCCTTCATCATTCAAACCAAGAAGAATCTCGCATGCCTGTCAACAGCAACACTGTATTTCATCAGCAAGGGTTCAATCGGTGGGGAAAGCTGGATCTAGCCAGTCAATTTAGCTAGTGACTAATTCTGTCACCTCAGAAATCCGGTTAACTTCCCTGATTTGAACAACCACTGATACAGAAAAGGTTAGGTTTATGTTCGCTTCATATATATCTAGAAGAATTGAAGCAGCATAGCGATACTTGATTTAGCGTATATTTTGTAAGTTGGGTTTCATGGGATACTTGGTTCAGGCAAGTAACGTAACCGTTATGCCACCAAAAAAATGATTTGCAACGGTGTAACTAGGAAATGAAGGTTTCTTTCACTGAGGCCAGTTTTGATTTATGATCTATCGTAAGCCAATTTGATAGCGTGGAATGAACTTCTGTGAATTTTTTATATTTTTCGCGAGTATTGTCGAATGATAAACGAGAATACTGGGAATATTGGACGGTTTAAATACCTGATGAATGGAGTTGACCGATGTAGATGGATAAGGGAAAATATATTTGTTATACCATATGAACTCTTGAAAGATCTGTGCTCTATTGCTACGGACATGCGACTTAATTCCTTGCTAGGCTTTAAGCACGTCTATATAAAACCTCTATTTTGATGACGTAACGTTGGATAGTTGGATAATAACACAAAACTTATGGAAATCGCCTTCATGTCTGCCAAACTCTGCAAGGTAAGTATACCGCAATATTATGTCACCTGATGTATGTGAAACAGTCTGAAACCACAGTAAAAGTGTAAAAATCTATATAAAACTAAGGAGTATTGTTTTTCTGCCATTCTAACACATATAAACAGTTTTGGCAAAGAGACCCCCTAAAAAATAAAAGAATGCAAATTTGAACCCCAAACAATATTAAACTACAAAGTGTAGCAAGTGTAGCACAGACACAGAAATTCCTCAGTGTCAATGATCCAATTCTTAACAGCACCTGTTTGTCAAGATTTCTGCAATCATCGACAGATGTTGAAGCTGGCCTGACGTCATAAAATCTTGGTTTGATCTGGATTGCCTCTGCTGGCACAGGGTCCCCACGTACTGAGTAGAACTTCACTGTGGCTCTGCAGTAATTCTCCTCTTCCTGCCCAATACAAGGATAGTGTCGCACTTTCGCAGGAGCAGTCATCGTTTCATCATCAATTTCCAGGGTACTTGTAGAAACTGGTTGGGGAGGATTCTTGTAATGGAACAAGTTTTCTTGGATCTGTCAAAAACAACAACAACGAGTGTAACAGTACCACAATTTATCCTTGCTTTTCACTCGCGCTTTTTTGCACATTGTCATATTCTGTTTCATATTCTTCTATAATACATGTAAATCTGTGTCTATGCTTTTCCTTAAACAGTCAACTTCTTTCATGTATTTTTTTCTCTTTTTTCTGTCATACCTTTATTTCAGTTCCTTAATCGGTTACAACATTATCAACAATGCTATTTTTGAAAACAATACAAAAACAAAAACGTACCTTTGGCGTACATTGAGGATAATTTTTTTAGTTGTTACTAGAAACCGTTTCTGGTTTGCAAAATATACTTTTGGGCGTCTAAGATTATTCATGAGCGAGAAGAACAAAGAGCTAACGAAATCCCCCTCATTTAACTCACGAGTTTTCGAATCTAAATTCTGAAAAATTTCTTTACCCCTAAGACTGTTTATTCCACTGCAAAACACTCACCTAAGAATAATTTCCCTGTTTCACCACGACGTCACAAGATGCATAATAACACAAACGAAATCACTCCAATTGAGAAAATCCGAATTAATTTTGTTTCATCTTGATCACAAGAACAATTTGGTTAAAATTTAAATAAAAAATATTTATTGCGGTTTCCGCAAGTGTCAAAAACATGGTTTGTTAACATTTATTTTCCCTACGTCAATCCCACAATGTAACAGTATTTTTCAAAATGAGTTACTGCTTATCCTGGTGTAGAAGTAGTCCACAAAATTATCACATCGTTTATGATCCGAAACTGCAGTATGGAGACTTCTATTGGTACACAAAGAGTGACGTTATCATGTGAAATAGTAATGACAATTTGCACTAAATGGAGAAAGAAGCTACCTGTTTAAACAACTCTTGTGGTGGTGCGGAAAAGTGGTGAATGAAGTAGTCAAGTAAAAGAAGCAGTCGTCCCAGCCTCGTGGGAACAGTCTTAGTGAGCGAAGGTTCCTTGGCTGCATCAACGACTGCCTCAACACACTGTTGTAAGACGGCTTGCCGTTGCTTTTGGGAGAAGTTATGAAACACAAACAGCAACAACTGGAGATGTTCCACATTCAAATCTGTTTGGTAAAATAAAAAAACAAAAATAAACAGCAGCTTATACAGCGCTTTTATGTTACGTCTCAAAGCGCCTTACAATCATATATCCGGCGTCTATAGCTGCCGTTACAGGCCACAACACCGGGATCACGCTACTGTGAGAAGTATGTGGGTTCTTTTAAGTCTCCCGATTTAATGTCGAAAGACTAGAACAACCGCTTACTGACACCCTCGTCCACGGACGGTGTGGCGAAAGATGGTTGCCCAAAGTTCAACCCTCGACCAGGCCGGGGATTAAACCCGAGACCCTCTCGTTGGCTGTTATTGATCTTTCCAACTGCGCTAACCTCGCACAGAGCGTGTAATAACATAATAAAAACTACATAGCATAGATTGCAAAAATGCATACTGTAAAACAAATAAAAATACACATACATCAGCATAACGCCGCAGCTTCAGGAACTCTGTATGAAATGCTACTTGAAAAACAGCTTTACTAAAAGTAGCTACCAGGCAAGTTGTGCAAATACGTAGCTCAAAAGGAGCTGTGTCACCGCCGTTTTAAGTATTTTCGTCAATATTGACGGGAAATGGTTTTGAAATTAGAAGAAATTACCTCAAACCCAACAAAACATTAAGACATTAAGAGATAGGCGAACGAACAAAAGTAACTGCAGTAATTTGTGAGAGTCGACGTCAAAAACAAAAATGTTGTACATTTTGGCTAAAATGTACAACAAACGAATAATAAAATTTGATAAACTATGTGGGAACTATGTGAGGAGTGTAGGATATTTTTTCCTTCAAAGTTAACACTTCAACGTTCCTATCTGGGATGGTTTGGGTAGATGATTCCAGTTCTCTTTCATTTTACTTCTGGAGTAGCAGATAAGCAGGTTACAGGTACATCTATTAACAGCATAAATAATACACATAGTTTCCCGTTCTGAGATTGTACGCCACGGTCAGACAAACGTTAATAATGCACTGGTCCTTGGGTAAGCCCTTTGGTAAGCATCCCAATTCATCTTGTTTATCAAATTTAAAATGCACTTGTCCGAAAGTAGAACCGCTGCAGGACGAAACAAGAAACAGAAAGAAGCTAAATTTGTAGGGATTCAAACTTTTCGGAAGATAGATCTCCAATTGCAACTTACTATGTGAGTATTTCTATGGTTGAGTGTTGTTTGACAGCAACAAATCTGCTTGTCTAAATTCACAAGTCCAGTAAAATACCGGTAAACGCTCTGATAAGGCCAACTCTCTAATTGGCCCCTTTCCCCTTCAAAAACAAGATTTTTTCCATTACCTGCGTTGCCTTATAAGTTGGCATATTCCGGTGTATACAAACATTTCTTAACTTTTATCTGTTTCAATTTTTAAATAGTATTCGTTATGTAACGCCAGAGTTCCTAGTTGTCATTAAAGCTGTGTTATATTTCAAACTCCATGTTGTCTTTTCCCGTTAACGAGTTTTAAACAAGCCCCCCTCTGATAATCCTCCTCTAAAAAAGTCCCCCCCCCTTTCTAGTAAGCCCCCTCCAGAGGGCCCAAAATTTAATAAGTCCCCCGGGGACTCTTTAGAGCGCTTATGGTATTTGCTTGTCTGACTCAAAACTCAACTTACAGGTATCATGGTCATTTGAACGGTGGGGGTCTTGAAGAACCCTATACACTGTATTTTCAGATCAAACACCTAGCTGCCTTACCTTCAAACCTGTACATACAATCTTTTGGGAGTGCTTTCTTCTTTAAAGTAGCGATAAGCCTCTTCCATATGGTCACGCATTCAGTGATGTCCATTCCTTGAGGCCCTTTTCCTCTGTTGTTCTGTTGCCGTGACAACAGGATCCTCGCTAGTACTCCCAGACATCTCTGGCTGACAGTTAGGGGCCACTGCTTCTCAACTGGCTCAGGGGACAGGCCCAGGTGGTGCAATAGGTAATTCTGAACAAATACACCGTAGAATTCCGAAAACAAATGTAAGCCGTGCAAGCTAGCCAAATCTGAGACGCCAATTTCCTTACAATAATCCAGTTTCGCAACAGGCCTTTTGCAACAAGAGATCACATGGTACAAAATACGCCATGCTGGAGGGCAAAAGAATGTCCAAGGCTCCAAAACAAAACACAATTAACTAGAAAAGTGTGATTTTTCTTTGTTTACATTTCCCAGTAGAGTCTTGCACATTCCTTTGTCCTTCAGTATGGCGTATTTTGTACCATGTGATCTCTTGTTGCAAAAGGCCTATTGTAGTTTTAACTGATTAGAAAGACTGCAGGCTCTTTTTCACAGTGTTAGGTTCGACTTGGTGTTTTAAAATATTCATAAATACATGTACCAATATATTTCAATGTAGATGTCAAGTATTTATAACTCTGTGCATTATTGGAGGAACGGACTCTTAATCCTTTAAGCCCCAAACACGACAAATGGTGTAATGGTAAATTCTCCCAACTGAGCACCACTCTTTCTATATAAGCAGTTTGGGAGAATTTGGCTTTTCAACTTCAACAGCTTATCCTACTTGATCAATTCCTTATTTCTCATTACCTGTTATATAATTTTGTTTGAGTTTTGTGAGGAGAAGTTAGATGTTGATAAATTGCCTGGGGCTGAAAGGGTTAATCTTTCTCACTGTTACTTGTGTGTATTCAACACCAGGTCGAGGTTAACACTGTATAAATGAGCCTATGGTCATTGCAATCAGCGGTAATTGGAAGTACGAAACTGTACTATAGAATGGCCATGAACCAAAATTTTGACTTGAGGCTGGTAAGGCAGAAATACAGCAGATGTATGCGGACTTGGAAACCGACCTCGACTCAAAGTTATTGTTTATGGCCACTGGGGCGTATTATGCGTACGATCTACTATACCCCCAAATATAAGCCCAAAGGCCTTATATTTATATTCGGTGGGGGCTTAGGATTATTCTTGAAATGAACCGTAAATCAAAGTGTTAGGACAATTAAACTTTGCTGATTGTAAGCAAATACGGTTGCATCTTTAGACTCTTTGAAGACCATTAATTTTCTTTGACCATAGGAACCACTTTATTAAGATGCTAAGTACTGTAAGAAGTTTCAGGTTAGTAAAAACAAACACGATCTTGTCATAAAATGAGAAACCAAAGTAAAGGCAAAGGCAAAAACACAAACCTGTTGCTGAATGGGAAGAAGACCTGAGACCAACAGGAGATGACTAGCTTTGTCCACACTACTGCAAAGTTGGTCGAAGCCAGCGATTTTGCTAAGGCTGTTCGTTCCTTCATCCAAGTCCTTGATAATGCATGCCAGACCAAACATGTGCTGCTGAGTGAAGGCGCTGCCAGTGTATTGAGCCACCTCAGCAACTCCACTGCTGATCAGATATTTGGTGATGAACTGGATTGTGCTGGTTGTTAGGGCCAAATACTGTGAAAAAAGAAAACCTAGTTGTTTTCCTGGAGGGATAAAGTATTATTAAACCAAACAAGAGGCACCAAGAGATGTGCATTTACACTGTACCTAAGAGACAGTAAGATTATAACAAAGGGGTAACTAAAAAAGCCAGTAATGTTACAAAACAACTTACAACTTCAGGTGCAGCCTTGAACGTGAGAGAGCTGGGGGGATCTTCTGTTTTCTCTGCAGACTCGCTGGCAGACTTCTTCTTAGGAGCAGCAGGAGCTGTTGTTGTGGGAGACGTCACACTCACAGCCAGGGTTTCCTCAAACCACTTCCCAAACAATGATTCATCTTCTGTAGAACAGACGAGCAGCCGTTTTAACCCCGACATATGCAAAAAATTTAGTTAACCATACGACTATAAAATATAAAAATGACATGTGGGTGTAAGGGATGAGATGGAGGTGGAAATCATTTTGAACTAACAAAGAGTTTCTAAGTAACTTGATGATTCAACACGAAATTTGAGTAGAATAAGTGATATAATTTGGGATCCAAGGTTTAAAATAAGTGCTGTTATGTTATTTGGTTTCCAATCAATTATGCCATTTATCTTCTGGCCGCCATCTTGGACTTGGGTTTTTTTAAATCTTCAATTCAAGGCCAAATTAAGCAAAACTATTAACAACAATCAAAGAACATTATTACTAAGCTCATAATGGTAAAACGCTAATTTGGTTAGTTAGTATTGTGCAGCAAGCTGTTTCTAGAGTGTTGGAATGAGACCCTGGGTTGACTAAACAGTGCAATTTTCTTTGATACAGAATTTAAAATTGACGAGGGATAAAGCATGAAAAAGAATCCTAAATCTAAGTAATACTGCAATATGTTCTCATACGTGCAAACAGGCAGCATTGCGTGAAAGTAAGTGCATTCTTGCAACTTAGAATTTCAGCATCTCGATTGAAGCGCATTATCCTCACTTGGCCTGTCAGTATGGGAAAACAACGGGAAAAATAAACGGAAAATAGCATTACATTTAAGACCTAAGTTTACACGGTAAGTGAAATAGTTTGATAGGTTAAGTTTTTTGTGTTCTTTGAAGATGTTAAAACTTTTGGATCGTAGCTGTAATATTTTATCAAGTTTGCTTTGCCTTGACTGATGTGGGCGCGCAAGCAATTCTGTGAAGTTTTAAATTATTTATTGCTTCACTCTGGTTGGCTAGATCTGAACAGCTCAGACCACTTGGCCGTCTTGGATTAGTTATACATGTAGGTATATCTGAACCACAAAACTGAAAAGAGAAATTGACTGATTGATTCATTGTATTTACACATGGTTCAAGAACTCTCCGATCTACCTTCACTGCTTCCATCTGAGTACGAGATATATTCACTGTCTCCTTCATCTGACGAAGAACTGTTTGGCGACCTGGAGCCTTCTGACTTGCTGGTGTCAACTTGTTGTGTGGCCTTGGGAGTAGCGGAAAGTACCGGTGCTGCAATACTGGCAGTCTGTAACGAATGAAGATTAGCAACAAATGGCTTTAAACATCCAAATATTTGATCGATTGATTTCAAGACTGACCAGTTGAAAGTTACACAGTCTGCTCAGGTATAACGCTCGAGGCGCGAGCTTTGCATCAAACCTTACTACAAGAAAACATACCTTGTCGATCGAAGTCTGTATTACTCTTACACACAGTTTTTTTCATCCAGTGGTTGAAAGTTAGACTAACATGTCTCATTGATCTATTGAGTGACTGAGCGACTGTCCGACTAAGCAGTTGATGGCAAAGTAAATTCCAGTGAAATATTTTGTTATCAAATCTCGGAAATAATTTGTGATTTTCAAAATCAAAACATTTTTTCTTGAAGATACAGTATACAGTATTCAAAGATTACAGCTGTACCTACATTACATGTAGTAAGAATCTAAACTTTCACGCTTTGGCCCGCTTGAAAGTGTTTGATAACCTTAAACTAGAAGAGTACCTACCATTTTGTAAAGACAAGTAAACTGTGAAAACAGAAGGTTTAGCAGTGGAAGATCGTTCATCAGTTTTCTAGCTCTTTGCCAAGCAGAGTACTGTGAGGTGATTTTGAACTCATCATCAGAGGCTAAGCCTTCGGCATCTGAGGCTGGGATATGCCCCTCAACCTGGAGTTCTTCCATCAGTAACTCCAGCAGATTCACCGCCCGTGACGCAAGAGCCACGCCCAAGATGTTCATGCCCTGAAGCCTGAGGATCGTGAAGGAATCATAGAATAAGACACAATAACCACTGCTGCTATAAACAAAAATTTGCACTGTTTTACACATTAAAAAATATATACATGTATATTATAGTAAATGGACAATTCAAAACATTTTTAATTTGTATTCTTATAATTATAAGATAATGCTTGAAAATGATTTGTTTGAGCTATCTGTATACACAATTATGATGAAACTGTTCTTGAAGTGGTTGGTCTTGTACAGTTGAATGTGGGATTTTTGGTTGGACTACAAAGGACAAACAGGGATCACGCCGTACTTCAAATCATTCTACTGTTTTTAAAAACCAGCCCTCAGAAGTTGACATTCGTCCAATACTTTAGATCATGGGAACCGTCATCCTAAAAACTGTACAAGTTTATTGAAGCCAATCTTGATTAACTGCATGTATGGCCAACAGGTATGCCTACTGTTTCTCAAGACTGCCTGACTGATAGTGCACGTGTACAGTTTTCAAGATGACAGTCCCCATGATCTCAACATCACATGAATGCCAAACTTTCAAGGCTTGTTTGTAAAACATAACGTGCATCTTTGTCTTTTATCCTCAGTGGAGAGTTGAGCTGCTCTTAAATGTCACAGTTACATCTTCCCGTGTGATTAGATTATCATGTGGGGTCTCGCAGGCCATTCTGCTACTTCCAACATAGCTTCAACTTGTTGCGTTAACGGTAATTGGAGTGTTTCTACAAAGTGAGGTGATTGGCCAGGCTACAGTACATGATCACATGTAGGCCAAACCCCCCATTCAGTCCAACCTGGAGGGCCAGAGTATTTTTTGGATTATTTTTTCCTTTTACATTTTTTACACAAGGGATAGACCGAAACACACATGCACACACAAGCACACGCACTCACACAGGTATGTGTAGGTCAATCTGCTTGCACACTGAATGATAATATCCTAGCTGCCATATATTAGGTCTGAGATACTCTCGAGCAGGCGCTAAATATCCTCTACGTATGGGAGGAAAACCCCGCACTTTTTAGATGATATTCAAGTTTGTTGTTTTCCCTAGCAATAACAAGTTCTTTTCATCTTCTGCAGAAAAGTGTTACGCGATCAAAGTGACTTCTCAATTTTACAACAGTAAATATAGTATTAACTTTATCATATAAAATGGTTTGATTAAAGGAGCATTCAGGTTAAATTCATATACTCCAATCAAAGGGGCTATAGGAGCTAACTCATTCATCTATCAGCCTGTGTAGCTTTATACAATGTTGTCCAAAAATCTATAGCTAGATCAATAGGATAAGAGTTTGTTTAGTTTTAGATCCATGTGTTTTTTTCCTAGTGTAGTAACCGGATATTACTTCAATTGATTGACGTGCGCGGCATTTACTTCCTGTTACATTGTAAGAGATTTCTGTTCACGGAAGTCTGTCCACAGATTTGCCCATCATACCATCAACTCATCCACTGTTTTGCAATGAACGAGTTTAAAATGACGTCTTTTACCTCAATGGGTGCTTGCACAATGTTTTAATTTCTTAACAGTATGTAAACCTCCATCCAGAATTCTTTGTGAAATAAAGACCTGTGTTCTAAAATTTCTAGTTCGTAACAGAGGGCAACAAATTCTTCTTTCGGGTGTGCTTTTCCTTAGTCACAGACAAAGCAAAAAAAAACTATCTTGAACTTTGTACACAGGAGCTTCGATGCCTCCCCAGGTAATATGTTACTGAGAGCCAGGGATCTCTTTAAAGATTTTCGAAGACCACAGATCCCTGTACAGTACGTACCATCTATACTTCATGGCTGCACTCTCAGCAGCTCTGCTTTCGTCGGCAGTGAGCCCAAGTACCGGTTGCAGACCTTTCAGGATGCTGTATGCTGCCAACACATGAAGGTTCTGAAGCACTTGGCCTCCGACTCGGGACGATGATGAAATCACTGAACTGATGTCGTCAAAGATGTTCAGCTATAAAAATTGACAAAGGAGTCTTTTATAAATGAAATAGATACTGTAGAAACAATATGGATTGAAAAATCGGATCGTGTCCAGCTGCTGTACTCCTTCGCCTCGCAAAAAAATACCCCACCACAAAACTCTCTTCTGTTACACTGTATGTTGCCAACATGTACATGTGGCTTGCAAGCACACTCAACATTGTTTTAGAACTACACATTTCCTGATGCTCTTTCCTCTCCAGCATCTTCTGTCTCAAAGCATCACAAACCTACCCCTCCCTCCCACAATCATTTTCTGTTTTCTGGCATGATCCCCCTGAAAAAAACCCAGCCATCTTTGGTCCACCTGAAAAACGATTTGCACAATGTTCCTGCACTACGGTGAAGTTCATTTCCTCTCCAGCCAGGGCTAACAAACCAAAACCCCTCCCAGCGATAACTCCTAGCCCTCTTCTGCGCTGCAGCATAACTTGTACAGTGCTTTGAACGACGTTCTCTGCACTATTTTCGAGATTCACTTCCTTTCCAGTAGGCCCCACCTCCTTAAAAGGAATCTTTCGCCAAAGATACCAAGATAACATCCAGCACTCTCCTGTGGTGCTGCGTATACATGTAACTTACACTTCTTTGCACAATGTTATCAGCACATTTTTCAAGGCTCTCTTCCTCTCCGGTTCCCTTTCCAACAAACTTTCCGCTTGCTCCCCTTCCCAGAGAAGAACGCCCCAGAATGGACTTGGAGGCCAAGGAGCGGCTGGTTCCTGATGTGCCTTGCGAGTACAATACAGAGAAAAATGATGAGCTGTATTCATGTAAGATGGAGTTTCCTTGGGGTTTCGAACAATCATTGTAATACTTCATCCCAGTTATAATGCCAAAGTTATTGACACTGCATGATGACAACAGATGATAATTGTCATCTGGCAGTTCTAAAGCCAAAAAGTTCAGTTTATCGAAACCAAAATATAAACTGCCCAAATCAAAACTTAGTGTCCACTGATCAAGGATACATGTAAATGTATAATACTTGTAAACACTTCTTTATTTCAGAGCTCTTTACCTGTACAGTACATGTAACACTTCCATAGCCATGGATGAGCCATTCAGTGTCCACTGATCAAGGATACATGTTATGGTAAGTGTAGTCAGTCCAATATCTCAAACTTCTTTATCTGTACAATACATTTACCACCTCAATAGCCATGGGCAACCCATTCAGTGTACACTGGTCACGGGTACATGTACATGTATTGTACTAGTAAGCAGTCCTTTATCTTACATGTAGAGTTCTTTACATGTACCATAATTTATGTACAAATACTACCTCAATAGCCATGGGCAATCCATTCAGCAGGCCCGTAGGCAGGGGGGATGCGCGGGGTGCCTACGCACCCCCCCCCCCACCACAGACCCAAAAAGGTCCGCATTTGGAGTTTTAAGGTTTATCGTAACAGTTGGTGTTAACATAAATCGAAACGACTAAAAAAAAATAACGGCCATAAGTGTGCTTGTCCCATAAATTTGGCTTTTCAAGAGTCCAAGTTTACGAAATTTGCACCCCCCCCCGACAAAAATCCTGGCTACGGGCCTGTTCAGTGTCCATTTATCAGTGGTACATGTGTTGTACTTATAGATGTAAACAATCCTCTATCTTTATAAACTGATAGCATTCCCAGATTTGTGTTGTCATACATGTATGCTTTATGTTTAAGCTTATTTTCCGTCATCCTCAGACAGGGTATCGGAAAAAGGCGAGAAAGGACCCATTTCTCCTCCTTAATTTTTCCTTCCTCAGGAAGGTCCTCTTGGTCACCAGGACTGTCATTTTAAACAGTAAGCAACTGGAACAATTTATCACAATATGGAAACACTGGGCCATGGCAAAGGGAAATACCCAAATGATCAGAATGATAGTGAAAACCTGGATACACCGTAGATGTCTGTTCTATCCTGAAGACTAGATCTGAAAAACTCACATGGAAAACCCTCTCAGACAATCAAAAAGACCTATATGTAGCCAATAATTTATTGGAACCAGGAATTGTTACTGCTGATTGAGTGCTTTCACTCTTCCAGACAATTGAGATGACCAAATGGAAACCACTTGATAATCACACTGGGTCATTCTGATCATCATCTAGATCATCTGTTCCAAAAGCTATTTTATTTAGAATTGTCTGGCAGTTGAGACTGGGATGACCTGGAAAATTACATGGTAAACATGTCATTCCATAAACTTAGTAATTTCCACCCATCATTTATGAGACATAAGGGTACAATTACATACTAATTACTTACCAGAGCTTCCACTGATGGAAAAGTTCCCTGTTGCAACTGTAATTGCGACGTCAAGGCAAGTCAATGCCAACAGGCACACCTTGTTAATGCGCACACTCGCCAGAGGTTCAAGTATTGGAATTGAAATGATCACAGACACCAATGCCAGTTCAGATGACAATTCCTGGACACTAAGTTAGAAAAAATAACAACCAGGAACTAATTAAAAAACCAGCAGAACTTATTATAGGGTAGTTCAAATTGGTCAAAGGCTTGTCAAGGTACATGTAAAAACAACGTAAAGGCCAATCTGAAGTGATATTTATTTAACAAAAATTTAATAAAGCTTCTTTTGAGTATAAATCCATTTCATAAGCAACTTTTAAGTCCATTAGTTTCAAATATTTTTAATAAGTACTTATACAATTAAACAAATTTAAGGCAAAAACTCCTTGAGAGAATTTTTTAATCAAAAATGTGTCCCATTCAATAGTTCAGTCATGTGTTTGGAGGCTACGAGACAATTAGTACATGATTGTACAAGTTTTAAGCCAAGTCCTGGTATTGTGCACATGATCCAGATTGCCCCTTAAAACACCAAACTTTTTTAATACTTCACTCTGGCCTAAGATAATCCCTAAAAACACAGTGCGATGGACATTTCAAACCCTTAAAAAATTGATGATTATCCTGGAGAAAAAAGTGGTCCATAAGTCCTGAACTGTACTGACACTGCACTCATAAATTCAATTCCAGAATTCACTCACCTCACTGGAGTAAGACTGAGCAAAGAAGTCTCTGTCTGTGACACAGTTTCAATGGAAACTTGTGATTGCTCTTCCTTCATGATACCATGGAACTTTGCAATGCGAGATAAATTCGGCAATCTGAGACAAAGTTCCAGCAAGGTCTTTCCACCACTGAGCTGCCGTAACGTTGCAACATTGCTGTTTGAAAAGTAGCTCTTGAAATCTTGGATATTCTCATTCCTGGAACAGATGGAATAAAAGTATCTTTTGTACAATGTACTTGTTACAAGCTTCAGCCGTGGTTACATATATGTCAGGTTTTACCCATTTTAAAAAAGGTTCTTATTAAAAAAAAAGTGCAGCTATAAGCCTACTGAACACTTTACATGTATTTTATGTATTCATCCCCAGAGAAAACTTGTGTTTAACAACTGCATTATACGCAGACATGTACCTGCCTAGGCTAACACTACCTCCCTCCCCTCCCCCCTTAGTGGTACTGTAAAGCGCACCTTCCTTTGCTTTCTCCTGTAACTGATGGATCTTCACCATTGCCTTCTGAAAATGACACATACAACTGATGAATGAAATCTTCATCTTCGTTATCTCCTCTTGCATTGTCTCCCGAGGTTAACTGTTGGGTCTTGGGCACAGTGGCTGAATTGAGAATGGCTGTCAGTGTGATGATCTCAGTCCTGTCCAAACATCCATGTCCCTTGCACAAGCCCTCTATTATGGATACTAGTTGTCTCTGGATGACAAAAATTACAATGTAAAATCATTAATTACTATACAACAATCAACCATTCAATCATTCTTTATTTTGCCAATGGAGTAGAGCTTACACCATTGAATAAAAATACAAACAAAAGGTGGCAAGGGTACCCAGAAGAAGCCAAAGGCTTACTGTATTTATATGCCTGGGTAACCTTACACTGTACGTGTGTGACATACAGTATTAATTGAAGTATATAACTGTCAGGAGGATCACATAATAGCCAGACTGTATTTATGAAAATAAATTATGAACTTAGTATTCAACCCTTGGATGACCAAGATACTTTTACTAACATTAATTTTAAGCCCAAGGTGGGGGGCTTTGCATCACAAGCTATCACCCTAAAACACTTCAGTTAACCCTTCCGTTTTATCAACATATCATGCATTATACCTTAACGAAAGAAAACAATAAGGCAGGCAAGTCGAAATTCTCACGGGCAACTGAAAATGCAAATCTTCTTGCCCTTTAGACAACTTTCTGAAAATCCTTAAATTCGAACACTGTTAGGTCACATAAACCTTGGGGGAAGGGGTCCACTTGACCCACCCCCACCCCCTGGATGTTTAAGGTTTCAAATTTTGCATATACAAACAAACTAGGTGGTGGGCAAAAAAGCATATCAACATACAGTAGGTTTCTGGGCAACTACCCATGGACCTACTCCTCTCTTAGGTTAGAGCTAAGTTAGGGTTAGGTTAAAGGAATGAGTGGGTGTACCCAGAACCTCCACTGATCGGGGTTCGGAAAGTAGCTCACAAATCCCGATTAGTGAATACCGGTATGTAAAAAACACGACTGATTTAATTGATATTAATTTAATTACGTAACCGTTTATACTAATTTTTAAGCCATTTACAAAAAAAATTGACAAACTGTACCAAAATGTATATACTATTATTCAGTTCTTTGTTGTTAAATGTTGTGTTTTTGTGTGGCTCAATTGTGAATAACTGATTTTACCCATGTAAGTTTTGGATGCTAAGAGTTTATTTCCTGAAAAAACTCAGTTTTTAGCTGCTCCATAACCCCCTTTTTGGATGATCTTACCCAGAGTTCTCCTGAAGGGCCAGCGATTTTCTTTGTATAGTTGACTTTATCATGCCGGCTACATGTTTTTATAGGTCGTAGAATTCAAAGTTTTCTCATGGGGCATGCGTCCAGACCCCTCTAGAAAGCTCACACCTTCAGTGCTTTTTCTCCCCCTACTTTATCTTTATCTCCCTTAAAAATACTCTCATTTGGGAGAACCCTGTTACTGCAAGTGTTTGAAAGAGTAGGACCCACAGGGCTAAAAATAATTTTCTAAGGGAGGCCTGGCCAGTCATGTTGACCAGGCAAACTCCATCTGATTTTAGCTCGGACATGTCTCATTCTTCACCCATGAATATTATGAAAAAAAATTATAGGGTTATGACAAGGAAGCGTAAAAAGACGGGCGAATAGTGATGTTACCTATGCTGCAATCATTGTAAAGAAAATCTTTCTTTTTACTTTTAGACGGACTGTCTAAAAGTAAAGCACCAACACTTACTGAACATATACCTGTCCTCCACACAAGCCAAAAAAACGAATACAAATAAACATGAACAAGACCTGTACAAAGCCATATGTCAATCATATTAATTATCAGTCTGAAATTTTCCCCAATTTACAAAAAGAACTTTAATTTTCTCTCTCTCAAAGGATAACATGTACATGTACAGTAAATACCCATAACATCAATGGCACTGATTGAAATGAATAACCTTGGTCACCAAAACACCAAATCCATATTGAATAATTCATTTACATCAGGTTATTAAAGACCTTTTGAGTTTTTAAAAAAGTAGAAACTGAATACAGTCATGCTTGACTGGTCAAAATGACCGGCAATGAAATGACCAGTCACTATTCTGGCAGGACGTTGTCTGTTGACCAGCCATTATTTTGAACCTTGGACTCAGATGCCAGAGTGTGTGGGTTCAAACCCTAGAGTGGACAACAGATTGATAGTACAGTCGTGTAGATTTAGTTTGAAAAAAAATCAATAGTAAGAGTAGCTGTTGTGTGATAGAGACAGTCAGAGAAATCATTTACAGTACAGGGGGAGAAGAGAAAAAGGGGTTAAAGGAAGCAAGGGGAGAGGCAATGACTAGAAACAATAGGGGAGGGGAAGAGTGTAATTTTTGTTTGTTAACTTAAAATTAATTAATATTAACTAAATAAATGTATTAAATAAATGTAAATAACTAAATAAATGTAAGCTAAGTAACTAATAATAAGCTATAACTACTGTAAAAATTAACTAGTTAGAAAAAAATTAACTGGAAACAAATATACCAGTACACTGACTGAATGTAGTACATACCTACATTCAAGCACTTTGATTTACATGTACAAATTTAATAGTTCCATGATTACAGTCAGGCATAGTAAAAAAAATGGTTTGAAAGGGGATGACGCTGACTACAAAACTTTAAAAGCACAGAATGTACATACAGTCATGTACATGCTGTTACAGTAGATGCATACCTTTGTTAGAAGACACAAGTCACTTTTCCTCTCCAGCCGTGAAAGACAAAATTTCAGCAGCACTTTACAGGCATCCAGACTTACTGCCAGGCGGTATCGACCTAAACAGTGAAAGCAAAATATTGCAAGGGATTACTCATCAGATTTCTAAGCTGGGAAGAGGGGTTTAGGTTGATTTTGTTGGCATAAGATTTTTTCATTTTTCCCAATGCTGCAGGTACATTGTACTTTATTCAATTAAATATTCTTGATTAATTAAAAACACAGTCAATAGGTTGGAACTTAGCTTAAAGTTTGCAAATTTTTTTTTCTCTCCTGTTGGCTTGCAAGATTTTTTTTTTAAATTCAACCCACTCCCCTCCTTGAAAAGTAATGAGTGACCTAAACACGAAGAAAAGGTTTAATAATATTATATGTATCTGTATGTGTATATGTTATGGTTTGAAATTTATAATTAGTTTGAAATATTATTTTTTAAACTAGTTCAATTTTTTGAAACCAGTTTTATTTTTTGAAACCAGTTTTATTTTTGGAAACCAGTTTTAGTTTTGGAAACCAGCTTAAATTTTTGGAAACCAGTTTTATTTTTTGAAACCAGCTTAAATTTTTTGAAACCAGGTTAACTTTTTTAAGGGTTGGGTTAGGGTTAATACCAGCTGTGTATGAGCCAAATTGCTATGAAATGAAGCTGGATTCCCTTACTTACCATTTCTATCAAGTTAGTTTTTTTAAAAAATTTAAAAAAAGTATATGTTATTGTGTTTTTAATTTAGAAGAGGAGAATCTGAGAAATATTTTTGAAATAAAGACAAAAACAACTTTGGTGTGTCATACATTACTTTAATAATTGCAAAATACTTTATTGTAAACGATTACAAAGTAAAACTTCTTCAAATCTGAAGTACATATTGATGGAGTTGAATAACTGTCTTTGTTGTCTTCTTGTAATCAGTGTTCTATGATATTGCTGCTTCTTTGCATGCTGCAGAGAATGATATTTCTTTGTTGTCATTAAAAGTTACATTTGTTGCTGTGCAATGATTAAGTCGATTTGGGGCAATGGCTCCTTTAATCCGACCAAATGGAGTGACAACCTGTACATAGTTGCTATAGCTATCAACACTAACAATTTTTGCCATAAGCAAATTTGGATGGAGTGTAGATTTGTCAACTTTGTCAATTTTTATTGACACTAAATCATTTATTTTGAATTTCTGCCTTCGCTCTTTAGAACTGTCCACCATTTTTTGGTTGTATTTCTCTTGACTCTCTTGTATTTTTCTTCGTTTCTTTAATCTTTCTGATGATCTCTCATGGTCAGTCTTATGGCGCCCGATTCGGATGAGGTTTGAGCTGCTGGGGGTGTTTTCTCTTGGTCAGTTTCAGTTTCGGTGTCGTATTGTTCACATGCCTCAGGTAGGGGTGTTGCTTTTTCTCGGTGAGCCTTAAAGCCAAAAACTGCTTCATACGGGCTGGTTTTTATAGTTGAATGATATGATATGTTCACAGTGTAGGAGGGTTCAAGAGTTCTTTCACACCAGTGATCAACTTTTTTGTCAGTGCTCATAAGAAGAGATCTTGTACTCTCTTTCCCCGTTCGATTTGATCGCTCGACCAGTCCTTGCATAGTAGGCGTTCTGCTTGATCCATGAGACACTTTTATTCCATTGTTGTCACAAAACTGGTTCATTTCCTTGTTTTTAAATTCCTTTCCGTTGTCTGTTATGAGTTTGCGTGGATAACCAAATGTAAGGCAATACGTTTTAAATACACCAAGCACTTCTTCTGCACTTTTTCGGTGAAGAGGTACAACATGTACAAATTTGGTGTGATGGTCGATAAAATTTGCTGCCCATTTATGCGGTTCCGAATGAACGGAGCACGGGCACTTTTGGAAGTCCATCAAGTCAAGTTCTAGCAAGCTTCCGAATGTCTCGCCACTTAGTGGTTGTGTCACTGGCTTTACTCTTGATGTCACGGGCTTTTGCTCTGCATGAAACTTGCACATGTTCGTAAAAACGTTTACGATCTTTTGGTTTACTTCGGCGTAATTATCCTGAATCCATTTTTGAGTAATTTGCCGTCCTCTGTGGGCTACGCGTTGGTGAGCAAAGCACAAGACTGTGTGAAGCTGATCTTCTGGAATAACCTTTCGTCTGTCTTCTGTTACAATATTATCATTCACGTACTTCCATTTTTTTCGTGTTATTGTTGAAGTTTCATGTGCTGTCAGGACCAGTGGTTCGATGGTTGGTTCTCTGACTTCGGCTGGAGCTTGCTCGTCTTCAACTTTCGCTTTTAAGAAATGTTTAGCTCGATTATAAAATTTATCATCTACAAAAAGTGTAATTGGAGAATCTTTCGTCTTCTGTTTGGCTTTTATCTCTTCGACAGTTTTGTAAAATGCCTCCTTATTGACACAAACTTCCCGTTCGGCACTTGCCATCATGTTCGTAAGTCTCGTCTTGGTGCATATGCGCATGTGCGTAGTCTAGTGGTAAGTACAATGGTTTACGGAGCTGAAGTCCGCGGGTTCAATCCCGAATAAAAGAGGCAAAAAAAAAAAGGATAAAGGTGGGTAGAAACATACAGTATTCAAGACAAATAAATAAAAAAGATAGACTGGAGATAGGGAAAGGAAATAGAGCAATATAGGTAGATAGACAGAAAGAAAGAGTGGACAGATTAGGAAGAAGAGAAGAAAAGATTTTTCTAGCATTGAACGTAGATCTTTTTTTCTTCCCCCAAAAAAATCCTAGCCCCATTTTTTTTAATGCAACCCCTAAAATAAAAATCCCTTTTAAGAACCTCGAAAGTGAAACTGGTTTCAAAATTTTTTAACTGGTTTCAAAATTTTTTAACTGGTTTCAAAAAAATTAAACTGGTTTCAAAAAAAGAGACTGGTTTCAAAATTTCAAACTAATTATAAATTCAAACCATAACATATACATAAAACACACTTGTTTGGTCATATCAATTTTAAGCAGTGAACTAACTTAAGGTGGTTGAACACAGTTTCAAACCTTTCGAACTGAGTACATGTAGTTATTATTCATAGGGGCATTACATCAGGAACAAAGCTACAGCCATGAAACCCAATCTTGGCAAGAGTAAAATAAGATTTTAAAAAATACATGTATTAATTGCCGAATTTCCATGGAACTTCAGAAGTTTCCAAACAAAATAATCTTTTCCAAGTTTGCTCAAAATCTGGTCACTACATGTACAATATAAATTGATTGTTTTTTGCATGATTTTAGTCAAAATCATATTGATCTTATTCACCAAAGGCAAAAAAAATAAAATCTGGCAGAAGATCAGTAGTGTGATTAAAAACTTACTTTTTAAGATAACATTTGTTTTTGTAAATAGATCTATAACTGTCTGTCAACTTCATGTGACACTTGTGTCATCAAAACATTGGTGTCTCATTTACGTTTGAGCAATTTGTAAAAAAAATCTAATGAGCAATTTTTTCGCAAAACAGAAAAAAGTACAATTATTTCTTGGTTGTATTCAATGTAATACACTGCCATTAAAATGATTCAAATGACAAAGCCACAAGTTTACACCTGCTGAATCTCTTGCTAATTTATTCCAATACTTGCACATGCACCAAGTTTGGGCTTATCAACTGTTACCACTGAGATGTGATGTTACAGTACATATGTTGTAGTCCTTTAAAATTAGTTATAGGTACACAATGTACTTAAACATTAATTTCATAGCTGTTTTCAGACACTTTAGCCGCTTTGAACAATAGATGGCATAAACTGTGTGTATATATTCATTTCACTGTTTGGTTACATATCCATCCAAAAATTGAGAACCTGCTTCATGACAGACAATCACAGAATGACCAAGCCTTTATGTGAGTACACAAAAATCATAAGAGATGCAAAACACAAATGTCAATATTAATTGAGTTTACTTTGTATCACTAGATTTTGTCCTAATGAAAAGTGACTAATATTAACCACCCCTATTTTCTAGATTATATCATTTTAGGTAATGTACATTTATATATTGCACTCACATTGATTGACATTGAGTCCGATGTAGTGCGCAGACAAAGCCACAAGAGAAGAGAAGAAGCCTTCATATTCGTCTCCTTGCTCAAGGATTGTATCTCCACTACCAAACAAATGAAATAAACATTTCACTGTACATACATGTAAGCAAAATCTTACAAGTGCTGTTTCAAAAAAATTACTTAAACTGGGCAGAGCTGTTTCTCTAAGTTCTATAAACTACTAAACAGTAATGTTCATCTTGCAGGGTTTGTAAATATTGTTATTTTATATTTAAATTTTCTAATTTCAATTATATTACTTTGTAAAAGCCTGGAAGTTCACTATAAATTGATGGATCACAAGCCTGTTTACACTTACATTAATGTTAGTATCATCACATAATTCAATTACAGTACAAAAAAAGATTTAAATTTTTCTGCCCAATTCATTATCAGATTCCAGGTTTTTCAAGTCTGAATTTTGAAAAAATTAATTAAATTCTACAACTTGCAAAATTGCCACAACTACTAATCCTGATCTTGTCTGGAATCTTCTACTTATATACATATACTGATCAAAATAAAACTTCAGCACCACCAAGC
>JAOBYE010025569.1:0-38573 GCA_025403585.1 Parazoanthus swiftii | reverse complement strand
CACTCATTCTCGCTGAGGTATCTCAACGCTGAATTAATCTGTCCCTCCATGACTAGCTTGGCGAATATCTTAGCTTTATTTGGTGGTTCTGTCCTCTTGGTCTTAACAAGGCGCTTTTGGATAGACCTCCCCTCACGAAGCAGACTATCAATTTCACCTTCTTTCCAAAGCGCTAAGCGCTTAGCCAGACACTCTTGATGAATTTTTGCTTTTGACTTCATGCTTGGCTTTTGTAGCGCCGTTGCTAGGAGAACAATGGCAGCTTTGAGCGCTATGTGTTGCATTTGCGTTGCATTGTTCCAGTCGGTTATATGCGTCGTAAGCTGATCGATAAACTCTCGCCCGACTTTCCCATAAGGGACAAGGAAGGTGTTTTTACGCCATTGTGTAATCTCATCATAGGCTTTTGTTATGACTGATGAATAGACTGTTATTGTACTCCCATCCGCTCTTCGCCCCCAATTAATAATTAATGGAGTGTCAACAACATTGTAGTCAGGCAACCGTCCTGGTAAGTGCACGCATGCACGGGCTTCGCTCAAGTCATTAGTCATCTCATTGACCGAGGCGTTTACTGGTTCTTGTTGTTCTTGGATATTTTGCGTGGAACCATCACTCTCTGTATCTGTAGGTCTCTCTGGGGATCGCGCCACTGCCATATGCAAATCCATCAAACTTTCCGAATCCACGCAATTAGCATTTTGAGCTGTATTACATGTATTCTGTTTTCTAGGATTGGATATTTTCTGAGAAGTTTGGTTTAAAGTCCTCTGATGCTCACTTCCGCTCGAATCTTGTACGCGATTGCATCTCGAATCCTTTTCCTGGTTCTTTCTTGCGGGAGCGCTTGAGCCAACCGTGTGATCAATTTTCTCGAGTCTAGAAGCTTGATCTCTGAGGTTCTGGCTCTTAATTTCAAGATGCGCATAGCCTTTCTCATCCCATAACTCCTTCATCACTACAATATATCCCTTTCTCCTGCCGTTCTCGTTGCATGGTGGTGTGTCTGATGCCACAAGATCCTTAGCTCTCGCCTTGCATTCGAGTAGATCATTATTCATCTTTTCGGTCCATTTCAGCTTGCCTCGCGATGTAGTCGACATTTCATTTGTTGCGTAGAATTCCAGTATTTAGAGCAATTTTTCTCTCGTTTCGACTGCCCTAAGGACGTAAATAAGCTTGAGTAGAAATTTCCTTAGATGGAACCAGCCATTAGGAAAGTGTTTTTCAGAAAACCGGTTTTAACGTCGGAGCTCTGAATTGGCGTGCCAGCCGCCATGACGTCCAATAATAATAATAATAATAATAATAATAATAATAATAATAATAATAATAATAATAATGACCGGCGGGAAGAGGACTCCAACTCGGAATCTCCGGGTTACGAGTCAGCGCCTTATACCGCGTGAATACGCTGTCTCCCCGCTCTTGTTGTCTAAATTGGCCGAATTGTCCAACAACATACATAACTATTGTTTTAATACGTCCCTTGTCCCTTGAAATGTACAAACCGCTGACCCAAATCAACAATGGAAAACAAATACTGTCCGCGACCGCAGGCGTCCATCTCATTTATTGAATTTATTGAATTACTATTTTCTACATCTGTATATTCAACGAGTACAAACAATAAAAACTTGAGGCGTACCTTGCGGCAGGGAAGATCTGGCCACTCCTGACAAGGTCTGCTGCGTGACAATCCAAATGTAGCCATTGCCGGTCATTCCCAGAGATGTGGCATTCTTGTACACCACTGCTGCGTCCTCCTCACTGCGTAACCACATTTTTTATTAATATTTCAATAACCAAACAATGAAACAATTAGGATACAGCTTAGCCAAACAACCGACGCGAAGATCTATCTTGCTGACCGGTGAATCTTTGCTATAGAGTTCTCACAACCACGGCTTGAAAGGACAAATTTCAGGCTAACTGTAGAAAGTCTAGACGAAAGTGCAAACCTCAGTTAAAATAAAATTTGTCTTTTTTTAAAATAAAACAGCGGCTTTTGTTGCCACGAGTTGCAAATTAATTCGAACAAAGAAATAGGAAAACAGCGCAAATCTTGTCAAAAATCAGTTCCCGTTTTCTGATTAAAACTTTAGTCTGCATAATGAGCTTTGCATAAACGACAAAACATTTGTTTACAAACGGAATTTGGTACTGAATACAAGTTCTAACTTAGCTGCTTCAAATTAAAGAGTCAGTTTTAAGGTCTGCAAACCAACTGGGGACAGGTCGACCTCCACGGTTTTCCAATCGAAGGCTTATACAATTTAATTCAGTTCAGTTTTCTCCCGCTTACTTACCTTGCGCTAAATACGATTACTCTGGATTGGCTTTTGCGGATTTTCATCAAGTCAGATGTAACGTTCGTAGACCCAGCTGAAAATACGATTGATTTTTCGATCTGCATGAAAACAAAAACCAACAAACTGCACGTTTTTCCAATATTAAAAAAAAAAGAAGCGATACTTGTATTAAGGGAATAACTGTTTTTATTCCGTCTATTTTATTACTATTATTATGAAACTATTAATTACTATTATTACTATTAGTATTTACCTTTACTATCATTACTACTATTTTTAATATTATTATTTATTAGCATTTTTATTGTTTCTTTTACTATTACTGATTTTGGTATTGTTAATGTTGTTACTGTTCTTATTGTTAATACTATTTCTTGATAGGGAGCTTGGTTTATAAATATCTTATAATAAAACACATCGACGTTTCTTTGTCCACTAAGCATCAACATTCATCAGTATTTAACTGAAAAGGCTAAAATTTTGCGGTTCAAATACACACTACATAAAAACAGTAACGATAATAATAATAATATTAGTAGTAATAATACTAGTAATAATAACAGTAAGAGCAATGATTGCCATCACCATCACCATCACCATCATGCGATTCGACACTCACTTTATCGTTACCACCGTTATTCATCTTTCAAAGCGATATAGAAAAAATCATCTACTTACGATATGGAAAAAAAACCTCTACTTACATTGATATTGTGTTTTACAGCTAAGGCGGTGAACTTTGTAGTTATCACCCGGCTGTCCTGGTCGTTACTGGTCACGAGTATCACTTTGTTCCACCGAAAGTGGTTCAGCAGTCCTAGCCACACGTTGGCCTGGTCTGAATATGGAGGCACCGTGCGCAGGAATGATTGATGGATCATCTGAAACAAATCGCGAGTTCATTCTTTGCTCTATCTCCAGGAAAGGATTTTTTTATTACTGTTCATCCAGTTGCGTTGCAATTATTAATTTCCAAATTATAAACTAGCCTCCCCGCAGATAATTATTCTCCGTCGCCGCGAGAGGTCGAAGAATATTAGTCTGCGGGGAGCCATTCAAAATATTTTACGAACATGCATGCAAAATAAGCACAGATTTTACGATATTCCAGTTTAAAGCGCACGCTTTTCAGTTATTTTAAAGAAAAATTAATTGGAAGACTTAAATGAAATGAAAGCTTTCAGTATTTCCTCAAATTGCATCTTGGTTCTGACAAAAGTAGTAGTAATTACAAAGATGCATACATCAGTCAAGAATGAGCTTTGTAAAGTCTAGAGTTAATTTTTTGGTTTTTTCATGCAACGTAGTTTCTTGGAGTGTAAGTACACTCCAGGATTGGCGTACCATTCACTCGATCAAGTGCTAAACTGTCCTTCAGTGAAAAAAACATTTTACCCTTCTTTTTTTGTAACCAACTTTCTAGTAAAAGTTAACTTTAAAAAGTGCGAAACGGAAAAGCAATACTAAGACCTGATAACAAAATCAAAATCCACGCAAGTTCAATAAGACTCAAGACATCTCAAGTACCAAAGCTTCTTGTTACTCAAACATATGTAGGTTGAGGAAATTTAAAGCTCCCACTATCCTTCATGATTTGGTATCATCTTTTGCGTTTGAGCATTTTATTGGCTCTCGTTGTAATTAATTTGGGAGTCAGTTACGAACGATTGAATTGGTTTAATGAGCTAACTGCTTATATAGTGGGAAATCAAACGAACAACGACAACCCATGCACCACTTTAGCTTTTTGACTCAGGCAAAGTGAAGTAATAACGTTTTAGCGCAACGCCTTTTGTACTGAGTTGTGAAGTTGCTAGTGCTGATGGAAAAGCCGATCAATGAACTCAATCGATCATTTCGATACTAGCACTAAGACTATAACATAAAATTTTTAAAAAGTCGATCAACGTCTTTAGAGTACAAACTTTTATCAAGCGCAAGATATTTCTAAAAATCTGGTAAAATGAAATCAATACAGCTTAATAAAGACCTTGATTCAAGCTTCAATGAGGTATTGTATAGATAAGAAAATCCACATTATAATTACAAACTCTAAATGTTATCAGTTTTGACTAATGTTTTATCTCCAAATATCTGATATGTGCAGACTTTACTAAACCAGTTGTATGCTGATAGGTTGGAATAGAAAAATAAGTTTCTAAATCAGCTTAATGTATGGCTTAGCTCTGCTAGTACAAATTTTATGAGTAAGTGACAGACACAACAGAGTATAATAAATGCAGACATCAGATTGAGCGAACCACAATCATTCGATGTCGTGTTAGAAACAAGTCATAATAATTACATATTCCAAAACACATATTTAGCAATTCATTTTCCCGATGTACACCTGTTGTGGCGAAAGCATAAATTACATACAAACAGAGTTTGGTCTTAATTCAAGAACAAGCAACTTTGTTAATCATTTGCTGATGTTCCAATAAAAATGAGGCCACACTTTTATCTGAACTTAGATGGACGTAAATTCAATTTTGTTGGAAACTTATTTTTGGGATCATAAATACTAAACGTGTTTATTGAATCAAAATATGACGACTTCCTCCCGGTCGCTCCACGTTGATTCTCATTACAGGATCTTTGCATTTTTGATAATATTTTTTAGCCTTAGACATTTAAATAACAGAGGTTTTCCCTGAAAGTTTTGATGAACTCAATCATATGTTCGAAATATTTTAGTTAGTTGATTGGCAAATGAGAACTCGGTATAAAGTCTTCCCGGCCTTGTTACAGTAATAAATATTGTTTTTGGTTTCTGTGTTTAACAGCGAAAAACAAATGCATTTTACAGTAAATTACAAAGGAAGTTGCACACCTTGTCGGAGAAGATCGATTCCCTCGCCGAGATTCCGATCACGGGAATTTGATAAAATCCACAAGTGTAGGAAATTGCGATCGGCGGAGACTCGGTGTTTTGCGGATGACTTACAATAACTGTGTAGACTCTTTGTGTCACCAATTTCTCGCAGACATCAAGAGCTGAGCGTATCGGGTTTTCACTGAGCACATACGACGAGAAGTTGACTTGAAGAGGGTTCCCCAATGAGCTTGAATTTTTATTGATTTCCCTGGCGATTTCCTGTAAAATTGAGTCCATGTTTTTCGAAGACAACATCGCCCCAACACCAACTGAATCTAGCGGAGCTTGGAGAGTACCCGAAAACCTCATCGCCAAGAAAATAAGAAGATGGCGCCATCGATAAAAGACGTTTATAGTACAAGTCATGTTATATCCGATAAAGCTGTTTTGTGCTGTGAGAAGAAATATTTCTGCTTCAAAGATTCACTGCGATGAATTATATACTGCTTTTAAGCCTGAGGGCTTCAAATGCCGAACTCCGTTGATTTTTGTCCAGATCAAACACAATATGACAGGCAATACTTTAGCGAATGTAATAAAGAACACGGCCGGTCTGTTATCTTCCTGAGCATCTATCTTCCACACTCAAAATCGATATTTTGGTATTTTCCAAATATTTGGATCAAAACAAACTGAGTTATCCATTTGAAGCCAGCAATGCGAAGCGAACAAACAAGTCATGTTGTTGCCATTGCCAAGTCATTCGTGTACTTACTACTCATGAATATTTCCCGGAATATTTTTGCATTTCATTTTTATTCAAAATTACGTTCATCAAATAAATTATTAAAAAACTGCATCATAACAATAAAAAAGTTAAGAAGACGGAACTGTTGTCGTTTGGTTTCAAAGTTTACAGTCAGAGATTAAAAAGTTGAAAACACAACGAAACGAACGATGATTTTTTTTTCTACGAGCAAATACTAATTGCAGTCCAAACTAGAATATAGTTCGTTCGGTTTGCGAAGAAGAACAGAGCTTCGAATCCAAACTGTGCAATTTGTGTCACTCAAAGTTTAGAATTTTTATTTGCTGTGCTTCGTTCTGTGTTTATAAAACAAATGAAATATTACAATGTTTAAACTTAAAAGACCTAAAATTTGTTATCTTTGCGGTGATTTTTATACACATATAAATAAAACAAATTCGGTAAGTTTCATGCACAACTACGCAAAAACAATTTTTAGCTTCACCTTACGATAATCGTAGTCTTCAACTTTTGATGAAAACTTAGATTTAGAGTACAAAGCAGTAAATAAAACACCAATGCAACTGCATCGTGAACATATTTCAGCAAATGCTGGTGTGTGGGTTTTGTGATTCAATAATTCTAATTGAACGTACAACAAGAAAAGCCGCGTGCATGTTAACGTTGCTTTCACGATACAAACAACAACTTAATTTTCAACATTTTAATAATAACAACAATTATTATTTCAACGCTTTCATTTCTTTGATCACAAGCTAGCTAGTATCGTTTGTGACATAAAGGCAGTTAAGCTGTTTCATTTTGAGTTCGAACAATTTAAAAATAAGAGACACTTGGCAAATATTTTAGTCTTTATTTTGAGAATTTCAATTTTCTTTTGTGGATAAAAATACGGCAGCGGATGTAAATGCGAACGTACCTAATCGTTTAAATAAAAACTATAACTTTATGATTTTTCTCGCTCTCGTCTTGCAACAAAACTTCTTTGCTTTCGCATAATTTGATTCTGCCCAGGCTCCACGCAGAACTCGCAACATTTTGGAAAAAGGAAGAACTACAAAAGGTATGTAAGAAGAGTTTAGAAAATGACCATACTTTGAGATTTTATCAACATAAATAGAAGGAACCCCAAAGCGGTTAAACCCCGATGTGCATACCATTGGAACAGCAAAAACGAGCACAGTGCTGTGGCTGCGATGGTGCTGCTATTATTGTTACAGTGCTGACAGAGACAGCGCTGGGACAGCAGTGGTATTGACAGCGCTGAGATACCGATGTGCACATTAGCGTAACGGTTTGTGAAAAAGCGATGTTTCTATTCTGTTCTATACCTTTTACATGGCATTTACAACTTATGCAACTGTTACATGTATAGATGAAGATGTATCCAGGTGCTCCCCGTCGAACGTTTCAGCTACATGTACCTGTTGATCACGAGGTCGCCCGAAACCGAAAGCTAGTACAAGGCGCTCTGACTGCCGCTATACGGCCCATGTGTGATATCGGAGCATGTAGAGTTGAGATTACAGAGCACAACATGCACCGGCATTAGCCTTCTCTTATCGACGGGTGCATGCGTGGGTCTTTTAAGTCCCCCGATGGAACGTCGAGAGACTGCAGACTTGGTGTCATGCGAAGCGCGTGGGCCATGAAAATAAGGAAGGAAAAACGAGGATCCATAATTTGCCGTACGGACCGAGCAAACGAGGCTAATAAGATGTTTATTATATGGTTTTGTTGATTATTTGAAGCAGGTGAAGCTGTAAATGACAGCCGCTCCAGAACTAGAGGTCCGTTATGGCTACTTACCGACCTGAAATTGACCAATCACAGCACCCGAAATCAGTCAACCATATAATAAAATGTTACTGATATGGGGGGACGGAGAGGGAAGGGGGCGTTGGAAGGGGGAAGGGCGCCAATAATTGCTGTTTGCCTCTTATCAGTGTTGACGTTATTCAGGGTAGATAGTTTCTACTTAATGCTAAGAGATATGTGATGAGTCCAAACTTTTCTTAATTATCCTGAATACTTATCGATAAAGAATATCAGCACATAAGTGTTTTATCTTATAAAGTACAATACTTGTTCTCACTACAAGAGTGACGGCAAGCGGTTTTGACCTTCCACTGTGTTACAATGACGTTTCGTTCACATTTCGTTTGTTTCACTATTATGTTCCAGATCTAGCGCCTTTGTCTCTCATGCACAGTTTAAGATACCATTTTGGGGGATAACACCTGGAATGCTTCTGCCAGCCTCCTTTTGATCAACTGAACTGACTATGGCCAGTTGATGTCAAAAAGGCGAACAACTTTGATTAATTGCATAATGATTCGTTCTTAACAGTTCCGAGTCCCTGCCAACAGAACTTTTCTTTTTTTAACCGCTCGATGAACGCGAAATAAAGGCTCTGTCGATCCTCACTGAAATCGCGAGATCCCACCACGTTTTAACACGAACATCCTAAGAAACTGAAGGGAGCAGTTTTATATAAATAACTGATTTTAAACAGGAAACAAAGTTTTGAGGGAGTGATATTTAAAAAAAGGTAAATTTCAATGTTTATTAATTAATTATTAACTAATGTTTTGTTAGGAAGCCCTAATTCATTCACATGATTTTCAAAGGGGTCCTAAACAAAAAAAACTACTTTATTGGATACAAAACAAAATTACATTTAGAACAAGCTTGCATACAAGTAGAAGAATAATTTTAAGCATAAACATAGACATGGCCTAGCACGTTACAGGACGGAGTTGGTGGCGAAAAAAAGTTAACTTGAAAGTGGCAAGAGATTTACTGTTTCTGATGTTTAGGGGTAAAGAGTTTCAGTCCATAATGGTGTGATAACAGAGGCGTTGCTTTCCCCAGTTTGTCTTAACTGCAGGAAAGCGGAAGTCCTCAGCGTTTCTGGCATTGTACTGGTGCACATCATGAAAAGAGATCAGATCTAGATGAGTTTTTAAAAACCCATTTTTACATTTAAAGACACAGAGGTATCTATGAAACATTCTGCGTTTACTAAGGGTAATCCAGTTTAGTTTCTGTAGGGCATCGGTGGCAGAAGAGTGAACTGGACGGTCAAGGATTGTTTTTGCGGCTTTGTTTTGCAGGATTTGCAATCTTTGCATTAACGTGGCGTTGTTCTTGTCTCCTCAAATAATACAAGCCGAGCTCCTAACAGCATTTTAAAGATATTAATTATGATCAATTCGAACTCAGTATATGTCAGCTTCGACAACAAGTTTTGAAATAACTTTGCAGTTACTCTCATATTTACTGTTTTCATTAAGGTACGACCGCCGACCTTAATCAGATATTTGAGATTGTCTTTGTATGATTCATACCACCCATTCCACTGAACGCAATAGTTATATTCAAGATGCAAAACAAAATAATTAATCCAGCCGATGATCTTTTTAAATGGTTCTTTCTTGAAATACTATTTTAAAAGTGTATTGATTCAGATTGTTCGTAAATTGTTTTTAAATTCAAAAAGTCTGGGCCTCACTATTCTAATAAACTTGTTCTTATAAGAAAAGTGTTGGCAAAACAGCCTTTGGAGTGACACATGCGTTTGTCATTTATAGTCGGTTGTTCGTCCCGCGGCTTCATATGGACAAAAGCAAGTGAAATAAAAATATATACTCTGATTCCATAGATCGCTTTTTGGTCCTATTTACTGCTGTAAGAATGGACATGACCTTCGACGGTGATCGCGTTTCCTTTCACTAATTGTATTTCGACAAACTTTGCGGCAAAAAGACTTTCTAGAAACACTGCTACTATTTGCTATCTTTAAAAGCTCCATTTATCCGCGTTCTGAACTATATTTCAGTATTGGTATGATTTATTTCAGGGCCGCACGACAATAACACCTATGACAAGAGCGTCCGCATTTATTGGAACATTGTAGTCTTAAACAACACTTGTAATTATGTTAACCTCATAGACCTCTTGAAAAAAAGTAAATTAAATAACGAACGATATTGATGACATGCCGACCGGCTTTATAGAAACCCCCCTTTTAAGAGGTACTGTTCGCGAAAACTATGGAAGCGAAAGCTTTCAGTCGTTACAAAGAAGGACAAGGATTTTAGCTGGATATTCAACTTCAATCACTGTCTGTTTTTGATAAACCGTGGCTGGTTCTGGCTTTTTTTTGTTACAAATTTCGTCAAATGACTGAGGTAACTGGCAGTAAAGTTTTACGGACTCTGTTATTGACTGGACCCTTGCAGTGACAAAAACACTGATTCTTTAAAAGTGCGTTTGTTGTCGCCGTTCACTATATTATGCTATCGCAAAATAACAGATTTAAAATATGTTTCTCAATCACAATAGTGTCATTCATTTTTTTTTATTTCCCGTGATAAATATATGCTAAACTGCAGGTGCTAGGCAATTAATCCAAAAGAAATTTACTTTTAACCAAAGGTGGTCGCCATGGAAACTGTTTAGATACCTGATTTTCAAACTAATTCCGCGTACTCTAAACTGAAGAAAAAACAAAATACTCTAAAGAGAAAGAGCCTTTTATTGGAATCAGTTTATTATCGGTAGTTAGTAACTTCACGTTCTACAAACACTGAGTCAGTTAAGTTAAGAATAGAGACTACGGTCATTTTGGGTCACCCTTGCATTAATATGCAAACATTATTAAAAACCTGCTTGTTGTGAAATACGCTAGACGAACTCTTTTGTGTTTCTTTACAATGTGGGATCCAATTACGTCCGTTTTTAATGAGGACATTTGAATGAATTTCTGAAATGTAGTTTGACATTTTGCAAGTCTGCTGATTTAGCATCTTTTAAATCAAGATTGGATAAATGAGTTCTATGTATATCTTCGTTTTAGAAGAGTCAACATACACACGCGAATAAAAGCTAAAGTAAACTTATCCTTGGTATGAACAATGGCAGAGTTTGGGTTTGAACAGAATCTAATTTACACAGAGATTAACCTATACACAAGAACAATACGGCCTGTCGTTAAGCCGCGTGGAATTGCTTCATTGAAATGGTAAAAGCTTACGAAAACGCGAAGCATTAAGTCAATCAAAGCCCTTGTCGAAAACCGCAACTAGAAGACCTTGGTCAAAATGCCGGACAGCCATGCAGGCGACAAAGTCACCTTCCCTCCAATTGGTGCGATGTTCCGAGGTCCAGGACCCGGTAGATACATGCTGCCGACAACGTGTTCTTATCAGGGTCACGATTTCACGAAACATCGAAAACCTGCAACTTCTTTTGGGATGCGGCACTTGCACGCTTTGACAAATGACTGTAGTCCCGGACCAAAATATCTTCAGGATGCCAGAGTCACAAGAACTGGAGTTGAAGGAAACCCCAAATATTCACTGCTAGGCAATGCAAGATTCGAGGAACTATCAAAGTTAAATGTGCCGGGACCAGGTAAGTTTAAAGTTGTGAACTTTGCGATTTTCCCGCGGCTTTTCTTTGACAGTAACCTAGTGGCAGTAACTGTAAACAAAAGACAATCCCGCGAAACTTTAAGAAGTTCGGAGATCTTTTTCACAAAAAGAGCTTTTACCATCATTGCAGTGAGAAAGCGGGTAAAAGAAGATAACAGTTAGCATAAAAAAGTTTGAGTAAGTGATATTTTACAAAAAGGAAATGAGAAGCATGAGTACGAAGATTGTTACTATCGTGATACGAAGGTTCCGCCATGTCAGCTGACCTACAAAACTCAGTTTCGGACTCGGATTTATTGCCTTTCTTACAGCAGTACATTACGCAAGCTCAAGGTTTTGACAAATTCGGCGTTTAAACAAAGTTGCAAGTGTGCGAAATGATTTCCTGAAACCGTACTGATTATTGCTCGAATCTAGTGTATTATTCTATTAACTAGTTTTTAGGAAAATTTACAGAATGCAAAGATTTGATGTGAAATACCTCTACATTTAACTTGGACGGTTGTAATAATTAGACTGACAATTCGATTTGAGTTAGGTGACTCCATGATATAGACTGGCTAGTATACTAAAATTTACGAGCAGTTACTCTTGTATGCTTTAACAGACAGACTATTTTTCAAGCGGTCGTACGGGACAGGCGTATGTAGTTTGTGGCTTAGCAACTGATAATCAGAGTCGATTTTTCTTTCTTTTGAACTGATCTCAGTTCATTTTTAAATTTCTTTGCCCGCTTCTTAATTCGCAGCAAAGAGAGAAGTCAAAACAAGTTAAGAGCCTGTATTTCCATGAATGACATTTTTTCTTCGCTTACATTTGTTTTTAGAATTTCACTGTAGGTTGCGTATGTAACATCAAGTGCCCTTTTGTCTGTTAAGATAACTTCAAGAAGTTTTCTAGAACCATATCAGTTTTCCAAATCCCAGTATTTGTAATTTTTGTTAGCCTAAGTGTTTGTTTAAAAGTTTTGCTTTCCCTTACGAATGTGTTGAATCAATGGAAAACTCTTATACAAACAATGAATATCAAAAGTATATTAGCTTTCAGGCGAAACCTTTTTCAATGGTTTTCACAGTGTCATAGAAAATATCTAATTAATACCTTTAGTCTGATAGTCATTTATCACTATGTACTTTTGTTTGAAAAGAAGTACATTATGTCACTTCCATAGGCGAATCGTTTACGCAATATATAGCTAGAGTAAGTCAATATTTCTAGCTCAAGTTAATCAGATATATTCGTTCCTTGACACTATTGTATAGTGCCGAAACTAAAGTCGCTTGGCAAATGCAGCTAGCAAAGACGGGTATTTATCGAATTTCGGCCAAAGACTGTTGGTTACTATGGTAACGAATGCTTTTGAAATCTATGTTGTGACGGCTAATCAGGACTGGATTTGTTGTTGTAGTTACACAAACCTGAGCTAGTTTTAGTCAAACATCGTCGTTTTCCGTTTTATATGTTGCTGGTATACACAAACATCTTTCGATATAACAAAGAGGAAGAGCGCAAGTCTGTCTTTTTTCGCTTAATATCTCTCTGAATTCTTCTTTTGCTTGCTTCTTTTCCCTATGCTCAGTGAAAAGACTAAAGTTAGTTTTTATCACTGATATAAATGAAGAAAGATGCGCTTTATATTAAAACTAAACGCCTTCCTCTTTACAGGTTCACCTTATTCCCAAATAAAAAAACGTCTGGCTATTGATGCACCATTGCTTGCATTTCAGAACAAAAGTGACTGCCTATTTCATTTATACTATCAGTTTGACCGCAGTTCAGGTGAAGAGGCACTTGAGAATGAAGTACCTGGCACATTAACCCTGTTATGAGGGTGTTGTTTATAGAACCTGATAATGTTGGCTGAGCCTTTTGGTCAGCTTCAGAGTCATACTCAGTAATGTCCTTTTGTACATAATTTGTACATAGAACTAATCTGTTATACTTGAAAAGTTGGATTTTTGTTGGTTTCAACCGGAGCTCGTGAATGAATTTTTTCTTAACTTCTTCATAAATTTACCCAAATCTAAACCGGCCTCTTCGTTTCTATAAAGCTGTTCTTGCCAAAAAGCGTGCAAATTGATAGTTAAGCTTTGTCTCTTTATCTCGAGCTCTTTATCTGCGTCTGTGTGTAAAACCGGATCCTGACATTCAGGTATATAAACGCTTGATAAGTTTGACTAAAATCTATCAAACGCCCCGTCAAACGTTAGCTAAGCACTTGATAATAACCAAACACCTCCCAAAGGCAGGATTTTAGAATCCGTCTCCGTTATAAGACCAAATTGTGGTTTGTCTATGCACAGCACTGTTCATTCTGACCTTTCATAGTGCACTCAAACATATAATGACTAAACGAGCTTGCTTGTTTGTAAACAGACTTGGTAAAGTTCTATGAAGGAACACGTTTCACCCACGAAGCCAACAGCCAAAGGAAATTTTTCCGCTTCAGTTTTGAAATTTCTTTGCAAACATTTCATGTTGACGCCATAGCTGGATCTATGCGGAGGCCAAATCTCTGATTTTCGCCAAGAGTAAGGTAGCATCAGTCAGTGACTCGATCATTGAACAGAAGTGCTCAAACCTCTTTTAGTCAGTTTAATTGACAACATTATAATTTGCAAAATGCATAAAACATGAAATTTTCACAATGTGCCTTCATCTGAGTACAAATCGAAAAGCTTGCTCGAGTTGGTTGACGTTTTGACTCCTTGTACGACGGGACAGTAATTTTATTTATTTACTTAAAGTTGCACTACACAGGCAGTACGCCTCGCAGGGAAGAGTGGTGTTTATGTGTTCTGAACTCGCTTAGTTTGCGCAATTGAAACTTGTCACCATGCAAACTAGAATTCTATTTTTAAGCTCTTGCAATTTTTTTCAAAGACCGCTGATTCGTCGCAGTTTAAACCTGCAGAGTAAATTATTTTAAAAGTTTCATTATTTCAAAGTATTTACTTGCACCTTTTGGAATGTTCATATGGATCAAACGAAAGCGCACTGTGATAAATGACATAAATCTGTGTTATCGAGTTAGGAAGTCAAATGTGCCGTTTCGTAAACAAATTGAAAATGACATATCTGACGTTTCGAGCGTAGAACATACAGTTCTCATCTTGTGAGATACGCACAAGCACAGAAACAAGCATAAAAACAGTTGCGCACGCGCACTAATTATGTTTGTGCTCGTAAAGGGTTGGTGACGACAACAGACACGGCGCGTTTGTTGCTTGTTCACTCAACCCCTGGGATCAAGATTGTTGTTCACTTTAACCCATTTTCACAATGGTGCGACAAAGCAACTATCGTGCATACGCTTGTTTCAAGCATGTACATGTTGATCTGAAAAATATGAAAAACAAACACAGTCGCAAGTAAAAGGGAAAAAAAATGTTTTCTTGTGATTATGCAAGTTCCCTCGTGTTAACATTTGGGTTTTCCCCGTGCTTCTGCATGTTTATGCTTGTGCGTATCTCACAACCTCTCAGAGAAAAATCCAAAATAGTTTGCGTTATTGCGTGTATATTCGCAAACGAGTGCACCTTTCGCTGTATGAACTTACATCAATAGCAAAGTTTTACTTAATGTGAAAGATAGCTTCAAATAATTCGTTTAGAGAACTACTGTATTTCTGTTTAAACAAATTATGTCTAACGATTGACTAAAATATTTGCTCTTCTTTAGGTGAGCGATAATCTCGGCGATGTCTTATTTGTTGCTACCAATAAAAAATCGTAACCTAATTGCTAATTATCAGCTCGAAACAAAACTTAATAGGTATTGCGCACGCGCAGTAATTAGAATATTTACTCAGTTACTGCAACCGTTCGATCGTCCGCAGTTCCTACTAGTCAATGACAGTATCATAACTGGAGCTTATATAGTCGTGAAACATATCAAACTATGGCTGTCCCTAACGCGGATGCCAAAGTGATCGACATTGCTGCTCGTTGTCGCGGTCCTGGCCCGTCGAAATATCTTCTTCCAGGAACAGTTGGATACAAGTTTCACGATTTTTCAAAGACGCGAGCTCCAGCATTCGTTTTCGGTCAGCGACACAAAGAGTTTCAAACTCTTTTTAGTCCTGGCCCCAAGTATATGATACCAACATCTCTTACTCGAAGAGGCAAGGACACAAACCCCGCCTACTCCTTGTACAGTCGTCCTGTCCTCAAGATCAGCGCACAAATCCCAGGACCAGGTATATAGAAAGTTGAAGTGCATCTGGAAGTTATTCATGGACTTGCTCATCCAGGATTCAAATAGATACATGAGAGCGAAATTCCATGCTCTCACATGATTTGCCTGACAAAAAACAACTTTCCTATTTTCAGTCAGTCTTTCTTTTGCTGTCAACTCTTTAAAATTTCAAGTTTTTTTAAACATGTTTCAAACAAGAAGAATCAAACTAAGTTTATGAAACACCACGATTTTTCCATGCCCCAAAATAATTTTCTAGGTTCCCAATAAATATCCAGACCTTTTCCAAGAGGACCATAGGAACACTGCCACCAGGACATCTTTTTGCCTTTTCATCATTTTTTCCCATTAGCAGTTGTGTCCTCGATCCGCGCCGAAACTCTTTCAAAACTCATCGCCACCAGCCGCTACTAAGGCTAACTGCTGACCGTCAAAATTATCTAATACTCCCCTTGGGAGGTAAATAGGTTTAGATTTAGAGGTAATATAAGGTAGAATATCCCGGCACGTTACCAGTTTCATCGTCTTTTCGAATCTTGGCTACTCATACTTGTCTTCTATTAGTTAATTTTAGAATACGGAAAATATCAAAACGAGATATTTGTAATTAGTTTGCTGCTCCAAATTAATCAAGTCTTGACAAAAATAGCACACTTTTTAGAAAATGCCTTCCAATAAATCGCGCTTGCATTAGTCATGTTATATATGGAGCTACTACAGCAAAACTGAAACGTAAGTCTGCTTCACACTTGTGAAACAAACATATGCACAAGTACGGGAAACTAAAATAACTTAAATGAGTACCAGGTGTTCGACGATATGGAACAAGCTCGCATCAGCGTTCTTTCGTCTTTTCTTTTGTCCTTCAAATGTCTTATGTTTGTGCTTATGAGTTTGTAACCAGGCTTAAGGCATCGTGCGGAAGCTTGACTAGACCAGACACGACTCCCTGTTTCTTCACACAAGTAGAATAATTTTAAGTAGTTGAGTCGACTTATCGATTGATAAGACTTTTAACTGGGGAAAGATATCGTTTAAAATTCATGCAACTGGCAGAAATATTGTCCCATCTCCTCAGTTAATGTTGCTTCTTTGTAATTTGTCTTCCTTATACATTGTTTTGGCTGTTGCAGTGATTTGGGGATAATTTTCAGGATAGTCGAAGTCGCTTCGGTACAATATAGTTCTTTAGTACTTGAATCCCATGTACTAATTTAGGTAACGCTGTCCTTGGACTAATTATAGTAACAAAAAACTTTCAAATGACAGCTTCCCGTAAGGGCCTTTTCATTGCCATGATAAACACGAACTGACTGGAAGGCCTGCCGGAAGACTATACACATCAGTGTGGCCGGCGGGCAGATGACTCGAATGTTACGAGTCAACGTTTAACCCTTTCGGCCCCAGCCAGTTTATCAGTATGTAAATTCTCCTTAAATCATCCACACAAAATAAGTTGTTTGGTAATGAGAATAAAGCAATTGATCATACACAGCAATTCATCTAAGACGAAAAACGAAATTCTCCCAACTTGTTCACAAGAAAACTATAGAGACATTTGAGGAGAATTCAGCAATACGGCTGAAAGGGTTAAACCGCTCGGCCACGCTGCCTTCCTCCTTACAAAATCCATACCCCTCCATACTTCTTGTCACTCTAAACATTTGTTCACATCTTCAGGTCAGTATTCGCCGGAAAAGCACAATTTGCCGCATGAAAGAAAAGCCCCAAGTTACTCATTCGGTTCACGGACCAAATACGCCCAGAAAAATAAAACGCCATCACCGAGCTCGTACACCCTTCCCCCCCTGATTGGACCTAAAGTGGTCGGCAAACAGTCTGCCGCCTCTTACTCTCTTACGGGCAGATCAAACATCGGAGGATTTGCTGAAGATTTACAAAAGGTAAGGGGATACTACTGTAAATACATTCTATAAAAGTAAAAAAAAAAGAAAAAATCTGCCAACTCCCCATCTACCTTCCTCTTCTTCAACGATGTCCACCGCCCGAAATCCTGGAACTTTTAAGCATATACCGTTCACGTTGACAGCTCCACTCTGGCAATCATCTAGTTCTGTCTGTCCCTGCTGTCAAGACTGCTACTTATGGTCAGCGTTATATCTTTTTCTCGGCTCCCAAACTATGGAGATCGTTACCTGACCTTCTATAACATTCTCCAAACGTATTTTATCATTTTATGTTATCCAGCCGGTTATTTAATTCACCCTTCGACTCATCATCCTAGAACCGGCTTATTCTTAATCTGACAAACGATGCCCTCCATTTTTTCTGTATTAACGGTATATTACGGTATACTTCTTAACCCCACATGGTCGCCATTTATTGCCAAACGTTCACGACGTTACAAATCAAGTCCTTCATCTATAGGTGTAAGGTTATAAAAAGTCCTTATTTCTTGTTATCTGGTGGGTAGGGTGAACTGAAACATGACGTCATTGTGGGTTAGAGTCAAGATGGGATTTAGATTCAAGGGAGGGGTGGGTAGGTAAATGCCCAGAAATCAACGTACAGTGATCCAAAATATGTTTCTGAATTGATAAATTTCCGCTGTTTGTTGTGATCGGCAGACTCCAGGGCCGGGTACGTACAAAGTGGTCCAGCCGAACATTATCAAGACTAAGAAGCCGATGTATTCTATCAATGGTCGCAATTTTATGCCTGGTGACCCGACACAAAAACCAGGACCTGGACAACACAGCCCGGAAAAGGTAAAGTAATGGAACATCAACAATAACTCAAAGGCCCTTCAAAACAGAACCAACATTTGATCGGCTATGACATAATCGAGATTATGTGTGGTGTTGTTTGGAGAGTTGCTTGAACGGCCCATTATTTCTTGAACCTTCTTTTCTTACCAGTTAATAAGTGTTGACTCTTTCCTCACAGTATCACTATGAAAAGGTTTCTATTTTCTTTCTTTCCCCCCTCCCCCCTCCCACCCTTCTCCCGAACACACGCAAAATCAAACGGCCAGCAACTGAAGCATCCATTCGTTGTGGAAAACCCAACTAGAGAACTAGTGAGACAAGAAAACCGCTGAAGCGGAGTATGATTCAACTTGGCTAAACATTAATCATATGCCAAACTATAACCATTTTGTGATTAGATTTTTTAACCTTTGTTTTGCTTCAACGTATTGTTTCATATCGCGTTATAGATAAAGAGGCAAATTGTTCTTTTGGTATAGTATTCAAGTGCTAATGCTGATACGATACCTAATGCCTGTGCATTCTATACTCATTATGTTTATATTTTTCTGTACGTGCAAAGAAACACCTTGTTTTCCTTTTGAAGAGACAATAATGATGTTTACCAGCTTTCAATTGCTTACAATCTCACAGGTTTACATTCACAAGAAGGTGGCTCCCAAATTCTCGTTTGGTACTCGCCACTCAGAATTCACACTACCCCTTATAGTGGATATTTCTGATTGATCGGCTTTGAGGTAAAGAAACTGAATAACAACAAAATGAGAAAAAGTTAGTAAAGATTGGAAGGCAGTTGAGTTCATAGCTCAGCCAGGAGGGCAAAGAGCCAGACCGACATCCAAAACATGAAAATTAAACTCTGAAACCAAAAAGAAAAGCAGAAGATGAAAGGCAGTATAACTCCGTAATATTACCAGAAGCATAATTAATATGTCAAACATTGCTTGCTCTGTGAATCCCTCAGTCACAACCTGCTATATAGTGAGGAAATGACCTGAGAGAAAGTAACGGTGTCAGAGAGATAGACAATGCAAAAAGGTTGAGAAATCAAGTTTTATCATACATTATAGATTAACATCGCCACCACATTCTGAAAAAATAATCAGTGCAACAAGGGAGAAATTGATAAGAGTGTTTTGATCCAACTTTTTATCGTGGCACTGCCATTCAATATCCGTACTGTTTGAATGTGGAACCCAACACTCGGGGTTCTTACAAATAACTGGAGATATCCAAATCTAAGAGAAACTAGGTTGCCGGAAAATTTTGGCTTTCTGGGTCGTTGAAACATACACTTCCTATGCATTAGGTTCCTAACATCACTTAAACATGAATGCCTGCCATTAAACAAAATTGCCAGGATGAAACGGATCGGCGGCATTTATTAAATAAATTGGCATTGCAATGTCAAAAGAAAATCGAAGGATAAAAAGACTCTTGTTCGTTTTATGAGTAATGATCCTGAGTTGATAAAAAGGAAAGATTAGGGTTGCAGATGGTGTTAGGGTGGGGCCTGGAGTTGGGATTAGTGTTAGAGCTGGGATTGGAGTTATAATCAGTTGGGATTTCATGTTATATTTAGAATTTGGAATGGGGTTAGGGGTGGAGTTTGTTTTGGGTCCACAATTTGCAATTTAATCATTACCGCAAACTCGTTGGGCTATAATTGGGGTTAAGGTATCGTTCGTGTATTTAAAAGTTTCTAATATTCAATAATTGAGTATTGTAGCACTGATCATACAACCAAATCACTCGATCCATAAGGTAGAACTTTGAACTTGATTCTTTGTATTATGAACCATGATTCACTGATTAAGGTAAACAATATGTCCTTTGAAAGTATAGAGACGATTGTCAGTGAAACGTACTTACACGTGTTTTGTTTAATCTTCAGGTCGTGTTTAACAAACCAAAGGCGCCTGCCTTTTCATTCGGCATAAGACACAGCGAATACATGGCCCCGGTCATGTAGACCAGGCACGCGAGAACTTGTGTGAGCAGATAGGCTATTTCTAAAGGCGTTTTGTATCTCGTGAATAATTTGTTACAGAAGCGTGTTTAAATAATTGCAAAAGAAAAAAACCCAAAGATTTATGAATTCATATGAACAAAAAGATTGCGTTCCTTTCATAGAACACAACTATGCATTGTAATGATTTATTCAATATTTGTTATAAAATGGTTTCTCTATACACAAAAAGACTGTTCAGGAGGTTTCATGACCATTTTCCTGAAAACCCCTGCTTTTCAGAGACAGGTTGTTTTACCAGGTTGTTTAAAAACGTTATTTTCACGTATTAAAATAGTTCAAGTGTAATTTACCTATAAGTTACCCAGTTGAATTGAAGTCCGATGTTATTACCCTTAATAATAATTTATGAGGCTGACATTTGCCCAAAATTTCAAGTTACAGTTCAAGTTCATAAAAATAATTCATTTCTTCACTTCTGTTTGTTTTTATTACTGCAAAGTAGGGACAGTTGATTGCACGTACATTGTACTATAATAAATGGAAATCCCTGCTGGGAATAGCAAACCTGAAAGTATTTGGTACACAAGTTATTTTCCGCTTCCAGCTAGTTTGTGCTAGTGAATGTTTACTCCCCACTACGTGTGCCATCTGATATATTTAAGAGCACTCGGCCTCAACTCCAAAATTAGACGTTTTTATATAAAAAAGTGTGTTGCACAATAAGCTTGGATTTAAATTTTACACGAATGAGTAAAATACAAGCAGTGACATGATATCGGCCTAAATCGAAGTGTTGATCGAGGTATCAGTTCTGAATGATTTGAAAATAGCTGTAGAGAAATGAGTGCGAACTGTTTTAAAAAATACCTATTCCAACTCGAAAAAACCTAAAAAAATCTTATCTAGACATTGTTTTTCATTCTGGTGCCGGCGAAGTAATTAGTCATTTTAATATAATTTCAGTTACCTTCAAGGAACAAGTGCCACATAGGACAATGGTACCGGTGCTCCCCCCTTTTCGTTGCCCAAGTTAAAAGTTTAACTGTAAAGTTACACTGACATTTACATGTGTCAGGTACTTTGTGACTTAGTGTGCCAATCCCTTTCAAAATTCCTTGATCCGCTCCAGCTGACCGCGATCAGTGTTCCGAGCCACGGAGGTTCGTCTGGGGGGAAATATGGGATTTATTTGCATTGCATGTCATCAACTTCACACAGGGAGCTTCTACATCTCGAATGTGTCCCATAAATTGTTAAAATTGTAAATTTACTTTGTTTTCTGATCTTGTTTCACGAGCGGTTTCTTCCAGAACAAGCCGCGCGGTCTGGGTTTTCTTGGTCTGGGTACGAGAATATTTCGGAGTTCTTCGGGAACCCCATCCGACTGAGTCCGAACAGACTGCAGACGTATCCCGAATGGGAGTTCTCATATTCTCGTACCCAGACCTACAATAACCCAGACTGCGCCGACGACGTTCGTACCCAGACCTACAAAGATTGTCGATCGATCGAGCCTGGAAGAAACCGCTCGCAAAACAAGAGCAGAACTTTGCTTCGGAGTGCCTTCTGTTTCAATCTTTAAAAGCTTCTTTAAAGTCTTTCTTACAAAAGGGTTCCAGACAATAGAAAAAGAAGCGGAGTCAAGGACGGAAGCGGGAAAACGTTACGATCCAGTCACAGTTAACAAAGCGAAATGGTTATGAAACTCGGCCAGTTTCTTTGTTATAGGTTTTTGTTCTCTCAATCTCTTTTGTTCGTTGGCCTTGGCGGTGCACAAAACACAAAAGGTATTGAAATGCATATTAACAACTATTCAGTACGAGTATTTGTGCTCACACATTGAACATAGAATGTGCACTGTCACGGTTCGTTCAGCCTAAGACAAAGCAGCTTTGTACACTCCTTTTGAAGTTTGTTGGGCTTCACAACCAGTTAGTTATATGAACTTTGGTTCCAGTGTAAGAAAAACGACGGGAGCAGTGTGTTGTATACATTTTCCAAGCGGCATAGGCTGTGACTGGCTCAAACCTGCTTCAGTTCTCATCCGTTATTTGTCCTACAACGAGACAGAAGATAGTGACAACGGAGACCTTCCTGTTCGCGTGTCACTCCCGTTGACTGTAAACCAAACGTATAGTCGTTGTCATACTGCATGTTTATAAATAACTATTTCAAGTATCCTTCAAGTCTGTGGACTTAATGAAGAGTTCACCAACTGTAACATGCTGTAGATAAAAACAATAAATATCGTTTGCAGAGTTAAAAAACGGCCAGCTCAGATTACCGTTCTAAAAACGTCTTTAAAAGTGCAGTGGAAGCGCTAATTGCAAAGTCTTTGTCAAATCAATTGACGAAGATGTAGAGTTTGAAATACAAACACGAGCTACCTTGCAATTCTGGAACTTGGGGAAGGCAAGAAATGTGCACGTCCAGCATCACCAGAGCAGTACGATCGTAAAACACGGGAAAGTGAATACTTTAGTGCTTATTTTGTTCATCAATTACAACTTTAACAACATGCGTTAAAAAATTTCTGCAATCTGATTGGGTAAGAGCCCCTCCGTTCATCAAAAACAGTGCAGTTACAAATCAAAGTAGCGCAGCAGCATCTATTTGCACTGGTGGAAAATGGCGGCCTGGTTTGCAGAGTGCAACGAAGACCTGGACAAAATTTGAAAGACAAAGCATTCAATAAGAACACGCTGATAAGTACAAACAACTGGCTGGATATGTAGAAATCTTTGGCGAATCAGTCAGGACATGTCAGCATGGAAAGGAGCCGAACGCGAGGAGTTTGCGTGGCGGTTTGCAAACAAGACGGGACTGAGGGCTAAACTTCAGAAATAACCGGCCACTTTTTTGTGTCTTCCGACCGCGGTTTCGAAATATAGCTTCCCAAAACATTTCACTCTTAGGGTTAGGAGTTTTTCATCCTGAGAGGTTAAGGTTGGGGTTGGCGATATACTTCTTATATCACGGGAACACGGGAACAGTAGATTTATGGACGAAAAAAAGTGGCCGGGTATTCTGAAGTTGCTCTGGGACAGAGTCTCTTGCATGAATGAGTATTATTAACAAGTAATCGAATAGTTTGTTCGTACAACTCGGGATTAATCACCATTCGTAAATGTATTGAACTCACTTCGTTCGTTCGTTCAATTTTAGGTGTCTTTGAGAAATCTATTCGTGCTAAGTGATCCCGAATTGCACTCCAAACCATTCGATTACCCAAACTAATATTGCCAGTAGAACGATTGCAAATATATATCTCAATTCCGCAATGTTTAATGACCGTTTAACTGTTTACGAAGTGTTGAAACATCTTCACCAGACTGAAAAACCGTTGATACCAGTCATCAGTATTGTAACATATTGTACTGTATTATATTTGTATTGTTTGTTGTATTGCAGACCAACAAGTGACAATAATGACAGTTGACCACAGAGGATTTTATAGTTCAACATCATGTTGTGATTTAGCCTAATAAATTATGCTGTTGATCAGTAACTGACTTGCTCTTCGTTTAAACATTATATTCGTCTGAACAGTTTAACAGATATCACTCCAGCCAATCAGATCACCCGTTACATTTGGTTTATTTCAAAACTACCAATTCAGTAGCCTCTCCGTAGACGCTTAACGTCCTTCGCGGCTGCTTATATTGCTTAAGGTAAAAACAGTTGGCAAAGAGCAAGCAAGAGCTGCTTTATTACACAGACATGCACTTCGGTTGCCATAGTAACCGGCACGCATAAACATTTTGATCCAAGTCAAATTGTTTGGAGAGAATGAGACGTGAGATGAATAAGGTTTTTTACAAAATGATGTTAGGATAAAAGTAAGTAAAACGAACATTAATAGACTCGGAAAACATCGGGCTTTAAACATTTTTTAAAAAAACAATATTTATTTTTTCTTTTTCTTTTTCTTCTTTCTCACACTTTCACTTGAGTCAGCGGTGGTCATACTGAGAGCTGCCATGGCTGCAACCGCTGACTCTTCTTCCATTGGTTCCGCAGCATCAGGTGCCGAAGCTTCCTGAAAATGGACAGAAAGTTAAAGTATCCTGCTACGACAAAAGAATGAAAATTGGCAGAGTTAACCTTCACCAATTTTATATTGATACCCATGAAAGTAACAGAGTTTGATTCACCTAATCTCATGACATTACAATGGCTATGGTTGTGCCACAAAATGTAATATGTACGCAACAAAACTGACGCAATTTCTAACATCTATTTGATGTAAATGTTATTAATGTTTCGTGCAAAATGCAATGAAAATCCTTGGGTTAAGTTCGAAAATATCCATTTCAAGAATTTTACCAAACGTAGCATAAACTTTGCGAAATATTTTCTTCTAGTTAGCATAATAAAATGCATAGAAAAAAATACTGCCATCTGATTGGCTAAGAGCCTCTCTGTTAAGCCCAAACAGTGCAATTATAAATTAAAACGGTGCAAAAACATGTAATTTGCGCGGGTTGTAAACAAACACAACGGCGGCCAGATTACCAAAAGCAACGAAGTCCTAAACTAACTTTGAAAACAAAGACTCCAACAAGAACACAAAATACAAACAACTGGACCAAAGTGTGGAAATCTTGGGCAAATCAGTCCAGACATGATGACAGCATGGGAAGTTACAAACCCGAAGAGCTGAACGCAGTGCTCGAGGAGTTTTGCGCGACGGTTCGCAAACTTTCTTTCTTTCATGAACGCATCTTATTAATAAGTAATCGAATGGTTTGTTCGTGCCATTCGGGATTAATCTTCACTCGCAAGTATTTCAAAGACCACAAATTGAACTCACGTCGTTCGTTCAATTTTAGGTTAGTTTTCAATATATTTGTTCGCGCTGATTAATCCCGATTAATCGATCCCAAAGAAATAAACGAAAAAGAGCTGAAATGTGTTCGGGCCAGGACAAAAGAATAACCACACACGAAGCAACAACGGTGTACTGCACATGCGTCATTTTGCACTATTGTCACGAACCTTCCCATCTTTGAAATTCATTTCAGTTACCGGGCTTGTTGATTGGGTAGAAGCTGGAACAAGTCTTTCTCGTCCTTCAAAGTGACGTCGAACTGAAATTGAAACCAGACCAAATTTCACTTCCAGGGGACTCAAAAGATACCAAACGGACTTACTTTCCTTTAGCCTTCTTCCCTCTTGCACTTTAACTGATACTCATTTCTTGCAGTATATTTTCCCATCGCCTCCCCTCCTAAGTACCTTTCCGGATCCCCCTACCTCCACTCTAATCTAGTCTCACACAGCTACATATACTCCTACTCTCCCTTTCCCCCTCCCCTCCCTACTCAGTTTCCCTGCCTCCTCCCCTCTCACCCCCCCCCCCTTTTGCATATCATTTCACCTCCTCCCACTACATGGTACATCACTCAAGGTAACTCAGTTTTCTCGTTTAACACTTGCGACGTAACATAAGTAACAGAAAAGTACTGCGTGACTAACCAGGAGCGCTGTCCATTATGTTGAACAACTTCAAGCCTTGCTTTTCTCCTCCCAATGTGAATACATAAGGCGTGTCCGGACAGCACGTCACGCAAAGTATCCGACCCTGCGTTACGAGTAACACAATCTAACTGTCAACGTATACCCAAATACTGAGTGACAATTGTAACAAGCTATACCGTGTTTTAACTACTTCTTGGAGTACCCTTAGGTGGTCTTTAAGACTTCATGACACCGATATGAGCTTCAATCAAATAAGAACGACAGTTTTTATTACACATTTACACAGACGAATTCGTTCTGGAATGAAAATGAACCAAAAAATCGCCCGGTAGAGACTACGAGTCAACAAATCTACCAACCAAAACACTTACCTAACCCCGTAACGGAACTGGATCTTACCTTCTCTACACGATACGTGGGCAACTGGTGTCAGGTTTCATTCCAGAACGAAATTTCATCAGGTACAGCTACCAGGATGAAGTAAATTTAGGATGGAGTAACTTCAGGATTAAGTCATTTCAGAATGACGCATACTGCCTTGTACTTGCAGAGTCAAAATGCGCGATTTTCAAAACTGAAGTATCATCATCATTTTCAGTACTTTCATCAGTTTCGTCGTCATCTCGCATTACTTTCACTGACACTACCATCGTCATTACCACCCAACCACTAACACGATTATTACAATCACTATCATCATCACCATAACCATCACCATTATCATCACCATAACCATCACCATTATCATCATCATCAATATCATCATCATCATCATCATCATCTAGTGATATTGAGTCATATATACTTTGTTGCCAGTCAGATACAGACTAAGAGATACATGTACATGTATCACCTCTCTACGTTTGATAACAACTGACTTACCAAATCCATGTCCCGAGACAGGATAAATGATGGTTTGTTACCATAGATGTCCCAGACTTTGACCGTCTTATCGGCTGAGGATGTCACCAAACACCCGGGCACCTGGCTGCTTAGAGACAACCCTACACAGACGGGTAGTCAAAGGTATTCAATAACACCAGCTCTATAGAGACGTAGCTAATATTTAAGAAACTGGGAGTAAGTATTAAAAAAATACAATTCAAGCATAAAAAATAACGGCACAGCCGAGTAAACAGAGTGGACCGACTCTTATTCAATTCTCTGGGTCAGTTTCCTGAGTTTCGGTGACCTTCATTTGTTAAATAAGTGTAATCACACACACGGCCGGCGTCCTGGTAAGTCAGGAACTTTCATTTTATTTGTATTTATTGTTCTGTTGTTTGACAAATTTATGCAATTCACTTGACGTAAATTGTTAAGGCTAACATTTTACCTGAAGGATCTTATCGTGTATAAATAAAGTTTAAATGAAATTGATAATACTGCCAAAAGACAAAAGTAATTGACCCCTGAGTCCTGGTAAAATTACAGGCCGAATTATGAAGCTCTGTGGAGCTTTCGTGAGGACATTACGACACACACACATACAGTATACAAGAACACAAACGGACGGATGCACGTTATTATGAAGAGTTTTCTGATATTAACCTGAAACAGCATCAGTGTGCGCGCTGAGAGTAAACACGGGACTCTCACTCCTGACGTCACAGTAATATACATTGCCATCGTCTGTACTAGCCTGCAAGGAAACACAACAGACATGGCGGTTACACGTCCATGGTGGCTCAGGGTAGCAGCTAAATCTGGAACATACAAGTGTATCACTGTAACAACCACAAAGTACAATTGCCATCCCACAGCACTCTCTGCCATCGTAACATCACCGTCACTAACGGACCAGTTTCACTGTTAATCTATGCAATTCAATAACCCCATTTTATAAATAACATTTAAAGAATTATTTAGCTTCGTGTACTATTGTCCATTATTTATTACTTATAACTTAATTTTTGTAATCCCTCGGACAATATTACAAGTACGTAAATTGAAGCGAAGGTACAATGAATATTGATGGTTGGATGAGATGGATGGATGGATAGATGGATGAATGGACACAAAGCTGCTGCTTTAAAAACTATAGTTCCTTCCATTTCTTACTGTACATGTACATTGCTCAAGACCAAGAAACTGTCTAAATAAACAGAACTGGCGAAGGGCTGAGCGTATCTTGGGGCGTGGTAACACCAGTTTATCACTCGTCCTACAGGCCTATGTTAAATCCCTCCATTTTCTTTGAAACTAAACCATCCATACAACATTTTTAGCACCTGAAGCTAAATTTTCCATGATTTACTTGCAGATGTTATTTTTGTCTTCTTGATGCATCTTGCCCATATCCAATGCCGTTAGTTCCAACAGCACAGGCATAAACAACAACGACAGCTTTGCTTACAATAATTTACAAATTCATGTGCAAAAAGAAAAAAAGTACTGCATGGTTTGGCTTTCCAAAAAACTAATAAAGTTTAAGCCAAATTACATTGAACTAAGTTAAAATATTTGATCGGAAACACATACAGACATACACATACACACACTCTCACAATGGGCACAGGCACAGCACAAACATCTGGTTTTAAAACAAAACAGATTACTCTTAAAGCAGCAAATAAATCACATAAGTGAAAAAAGGAAAAACGAAGGAAAGAAAAGTGTACATACTATCATTATATTTTAGTAGAGGGAAAGAAGTACACAAAGTTATTAAAGATAGTTATGTACTTAAAGGCATACTTCAAGACAGACATGCATACACTTAACGACATACTTCTCGACATGCACAAACATAGACAAAAACACGTGCATGTAGAAAATATGCACAACTTCACAAGCATAACAATCACATAAAATGACAAGTACATGCACTTAAACACATACGCACATACACACAAGCAGACAGACAGACAGACAGACAGACAGACAAACAAACAGAACGAACACAGGTCAAGTACTTACCAAAAAATGAAAAGGTGAAAAATGGTTCCACAGCACCCTTTCGACCTCTCCAGAAAACTTCCATGACTTCATACTTGACTAAAAAAGGAACGTTGTACAGTATGAAAATCCATTACAGGAAATGTACGGGACGGGATATAATACTTGACGCCTAAATGCATAAGCCATTAGCCAACAGTGAAGGCAACTATTGGTCCTTTGCTAGCTTTACTTCATTTGGGGCTGTTTTTTTAGTTATTTTAGGATACAACTTGATTTTGAGATTTAGCAATTCAAAGTCATCGTTAATAAAACGTAATCTCAAACTTTGTAAATGACAGCCGCTCCAGAGCTGGAGGTCCGTACGGCAACTTACGGGCCTGAAATTGACCAATCACAACACGCGAAATCATTCAGCAATATAATAATGAAATTAGAAAATTATATGCCAGTATTCAAAACTTTATTTTCCGTATAATTATTTTGCTTAAAATATCCCTTTGGTGAAACATTTTTAAAATAACATTTAGAGTTTCAGCAAATTTTCATTTTTCGAGAAATTGAGAAAATTTGAAAATACTGACCAATGCTCACCCGCGACCAATAAGAAATCACAGCAAGCATGCTCAAAAAAAGATACATGTATTATTCATCAGCTTCTCAAAAAATATTCATAGCAGGATATTAAATGATCTCAATTGTTTACAGTAAGTAAACATGATTTTGAGAGCTTACCTCCGGGCTTCTACAGTCAACAACCTTGGCTTTTCTGAAAGACAAAAACGGTTGCAATCTAAGATGATTTCTACAGGGTGTTAGTTTCACAGTCAGTTTTACAGAAAAATACTATAATTGCATGATTTCAAAGCAACTTTAATGCATCTGTAAACAATTAACCGGTCTTTAGGACGAAAAAATTGTCCTCTCAGACTGCTCACTATTTTCTACTGAATGTTAATAATTAACCTGTTAGGAGAATCTGAGAGTTGATCTCAAAGATTTGCTGCTTCTCGTCAGTTCCGTTCATCATACTATCAAACTATTTGCTCTTGTAGTGACTTTATAAGAAGCTGGATGTTGATGAACTAATTCGGTTCGAACAGCGTATAATAACGTACACCTACGCGCATTGCACACGATATGTAGACTAACAAAGACACAATCATTCAAATATGAGGACATAAATGTATAAAATTGATAAAGTCGAAAATTTTCAACCTTTAATTTTAGCTTTCTTCACTTATCCTTGCTTTCACAGACATCAGCTTTCTCTTATAATGGATGCGTAGAAATAAGAGTTGAGGAAGCATACAATTGATTGTCCGACTTGTGCGAGATCTACGCCCGTTCAAACGTTTCAACAAATGTCTATATTTGTACCCTCTCCTCCAATCGTGTAAGTTTTAACTACGGTACTCTGGGGGAAGGGGGTTTCAGAAGCCAAACGGTTACCAGAAACCAAAAAGCTTGAACATAGTCTAGTTTCGTATTCGTAGTTGCCGCTGATTACATCGACTGCAGACTCATTTTCACAGACTAACTTTGATCTTCAATATTCATAAATACCACTGTACGGTAGATATGAGCTGTTTCCAACTCTGTGTATTGTTGGAGGCTCAGACTTCTAATCTTTATCTAAATCCAACATCAAGTCGAGGCTAATGCTGCAGAAAGGAGTCCAAGGTCATTGCAGTCAGCTGTAACTAGGAATACTAGGAATTGCCCGTGGGATGTCAAGATTTTCTGTAAAAAAGCAGAACAACCTTTAAACTACTCACTTATCAAATGAGCCCGTCAGTAAGGATTGAGCTTCATATGGATGCCACTGCAGTGACTGTACCTACAAACACATACAGCCATTTCAAAAAAGGTTGTCATGGTCAATAGTCGATACTGGAACCGAAAGGAACTATGGGCATTCAAGGAGAACACATAGTTTACTGCTATTAGCATTGGCTTTGCATAATGTAAAATAAACATGGCTAAGAAAGTTCAAAGCAGGTGTACGTGGACAAACAGGGAAACACACAAGACACAATCCGAACCTTGTCCTTGTGATGATTCAACACGTGAGCAGCCCTGGCCTGCGACAAGTCCCACAGCACCACTGAGTGGTCGGCAGAGCCACTGGCAATAACATTCCTGGTTAACCAAAAAAAAATAGCAAAAACAGTCCAGAAAAAAGGGCTACAGTGCATCTGACTTAACCTTTCAGAGCACAAGTGTATTTATATCCATAGCTGGTGATGAGAATGAATGACGTTTTAGCAAGCTTCCTTTTTTTACATCTAATGTCATATTTAATGGCATATGTGCACTTCAAGAAAAAGTTACTACTACGGTATTAGTATTACTTTTATTGTTGTTGTTATTATTATAAGTATCTATATTGTTACTATTATTGTTGTTATTATAAATATTATTAATTATTACTATTAAATATTATTATTGAAGATACTGTGCAGCTGTATTTGATTGTGGCCAGTTACAAGTCAGAGCTTTAAACGAATGTAGTACAAAACGTCTAAAAGGAAAATAAAATAAGTTCATGTCTACTGATGGATCAAGTTATCAAAGGTTCATGTTACTTGAAGTGAACTGTACCTAACAATGTGGTTCCATGATAAATCTAAAACAGCATCCCTGTGACCCACTCCTGATGTGAGCCCACTGTGTTTCTTCTGTAAAAAAAATAAAAAAACCTTCAGTGTAAGTGGCAAGTATAATGGTTTAGAATTTGGCAAGGCTAGAATGTAAAATTCTGGAAAGAGGGTGTCTGTGCTACAAAAACTGTCAGTACTTTTGTGCTTTTCTTTTGAAAATGCAAGAACAAGAGTATAGGACTTCCCCAACAAGATTCCTTTGAATCAATTTACCCCTGAATGTAGCCAATGCAATGCCATAAGGGGTGACAATTACTATAACTGTTGTGGTATTCATGAGCGCTGAGTAATGCCCATTTTTTCTCGTCAGACACAACAGACACAGTGGGGTCACCTCCTCCCCTGAAGTCTTGGAGGGACTTTTAAAGGATTGAAAAGGTTTGCCAATCAATATTAAATTAAATCAGCAGTTACCTGCCCACTATACACATATGTACCTTCTTTGACTTTTTCTTCTTGAGTCCCAGTGTAGCTGCAGGTTCTAGCGTATCCAACAAATCTAAATCCCAAATATCTATGTGGGGTTCCATTGAGCCAACAGCAATAAAATTTCCTAACAAGCACAATTTAAAAGTTATATGTACCGTACTGTGAATTCTCTTTAATAGTGCTAAACCCCCTTACATGTATCAATATATTTCCTGTCTAACAATCCCCTATTTTACAATGTAAGCTTCCAAATTAGTAATACATGCAAGCCACCCCCTCTATTTAACCCCCTCCTTTTAAAAAAGAAGTATCTCAAACAGTGAATTAGACCCATGAACAAGTTTGTGTCAGTATTTTACAGCAGGACGTGCTCTACATCTGTAAGTCCCAATTTCAGACATCTCTGATCAGTCTACATTTATTCATTTATTACAGTAACTGTCCACATGATGTTATTGGTCTTCGTCAACAATGATGGACAAACAACACTTATTCTTAAGTCACTGTAAGTATTTTACACATAACCTGTTCAGGATCAGACTTCAAAAAAACCTCCCTGCCCTCCCTCTTCCCTTTTAAACCCTGTCATTAATCTTTAATAAATACTACATGCTTGGCTGGTATAAATAATAAATTATTATTATATTAAGTACTGTTGATACTTGTAATGTATATATTTTATACACACTGACTGTATATTATACAGAAGAGTCATAGAAAAGAATATACTGAATAGAATAGAATAGAATATATTAGAACAAAATAGAATAGAAAAGAATAGAATAGAACAGAATAGAATAGAAAGAATAGAATAGAATAGCATAGAATAGAATAGAACAGAATAGAACAGAATAGAATAAAAAAAGAATAGAATAGGATAGAATAGAATAGAACAGAACAGAATATAATAAAATAAAATAGAATAGAATTGAACACAGTAGACACCTTTAGTTAACAAAAATGTACATGTACACTGTAAAACCTGAGGGTAGTCCTTTCAGGTAGCAAATTAATGCATCCCTGCTGTCAAAAGGAGCCCTGAGTTGTATGAACAATAAAATAGATTACATATTAAATTATATACTTTTCCGTTATTTCAATTGAAAGTACATGTAGTTATTAAGTAACTTACTGTAAGTGTCTGAGTAAAAGAAATACCTGTTGAATTATCTCCCCCTGGATCAAAGTCTAACCACTCTAGTGCCAGGGGGAAGGAGTCCAGCAGGATGTCGTGATGGCAGTAATGATTCTCATCTTCTTCATTATAAACTACAGAACAACGAAACAAGGAGAGTTACACCAAGACAGGAATTTAGAAAATGAAACATTAGTCTATGAATGTAAGTTATAAGCACTTGCACATGCAGATATTTTACAGACTGAATGACTTGAACACACCATAAATTTCAAGGTTGCTATAATCTTCATCCACATGGCCAACCACAATCAAGTTATCATCAGGTTTTATCATAAAATCTTCTTTTTCCTCATCCTGAAAAACAAAAATTACAATAATGTATTGTTCTAGATTATGATACCTGAGTGTACAATGGCACGACTTATGTTTTGGTCAAAATGTTTGTTGCAGAATCTAGCCAGAACATTGCTTTATTTTATGTTGCACTCTAGGCCTTTAAAACTAAAGCTCTAGTTAAGTTGAAGTTAACAACTTTGAAATACCTAAATTTTTTAACCATTTACACTGTATTTTAAATATTAATTATTTTGTAAGTTTTGTTATTACAACGTACATATATAGCAAAAATCTGTGCAATATGAAAACACATAAACGTAATTATTTTTATAACTTTATATTATGTAATTTAACTAGAATTAACCATGTGGTTAATATGCAAGTGCTGATTGGTCTTGGATTTTAATTGTAATGATGTACTGTCTTTGTACTGTATCAGCATTTAGTCCTGCTAGATTGAAGAACAAACTTGCAAAGCTCATAAACAAACATGTATTGTCAACCTCTAGATTCGGTACTATTCAGTTCTATTCAGTACTCCATGATGAACACTTCCACAAGCAAATGCTAGGCTGCTTGCTACGAGTCTTACATATTTCCTTCTCCAATGATATGAATTTGACTCTTGCAAGGTCAATCAAAGGTCACATGCAAAAAGGGAAGCCATCCAATCAACCCACAAACCACTGCACAGGTGGCATCAAACATACCCACAAACCCATTCAGGTGAGTGGATCCAGACAAAGATCAACATACTGTACATACTTAGAGGACAAAAGCCCTCAATGATAACAGGAATATATTTGCTGCCTCACACTTATGTAATATGTATGTAAATTATGTACAATTCCTAAGCAGGCGGTTTTCTTTTCTTGTTAAGCCAGTATTACACTGGTCCGAAAAAATTGTTTTTTTTATGCCCTGAGTGGGACTCGAACCCACATCTCCCTGGTTACTAGTCAGGCATGCTATCCACTGCACTGCACCATCAGGACTCACCATGCTGGCAACACAGCAAGTTAACGAGGTGTATGTGAATATCTGTGAGTTTTCTCCCCGAGGGCTTACAGTGTACAGTAATTATTTTCTCCATTCAAGTGTATCGTGTTTTCCACAAACCAGTTACCCTTTTGGGTTTCTGTTAGTAGCAGTTCCTGTTTTTAGAATTGATGATGTGGCTGGCTTTTATGAATAATTCCTAAGCAGGCAGTATATATATATATAAATTATGTAAATTACTACATTTGAAATGTTTTTAAACTTTAGTTTTACAAACCATAATTCTGACAATGTTGAAACATGGTGTACAGTGTATAATTATTATAAAATTAGGTTCAAGTAGCAACATTCAGTAGTTACATAAATTAAGAAAATACATGTACAGGCTGGAACAACACACTTAATCAACTTACATCATTTTTCAGTGTAATATATGGGTCCTCAGCATTGGATGAGTAATATGTCAAGCCGGCCATTCCTGCTCCAGTCATTCTATCACCTTTTGATTTGAATATTAGACACATGCATAAAGTAGCTGATTGCATTTACCACATACAATAAAAGATATTTTAATGGCCAATAGATCTACATTACATGTACATGATACGTCTAAGAAAAATGAGTCCTTGAAGTTTTACTGCAATCCTTAAATGAATAATTTATGTATGTAGACCTGAAGCACATATTAAGTGTATTTAATTTTTACAACAGGCCATGGTTTTTAAATTTTAGGCTTACTGTATTTAAAGTGCATTTAACATTATAATTATATAACTTTATTATATTTTTCAAGTTAACAAACACAATTAAGATAATTGAAAAAAGAAACCAATTGTCAAAATACAGTAATGAATGTACATGTATTATATGTACAGGCCAGTGAACTTTTTGTTCTAAGTTTTTGTGGGCTAAGGGATTCCTTTTGTTAATAGTCCTACTAGCCAGTGCTTAAAAGTTTTGTTTCCACCCCTGTTTGGGGGTTCAGAATAATAATTATTTGCTGGTTTCATGAATACTGATGATCATCTCCTGAGTGCTTAATATTTTCTTGGTTGAAGACCCTAACTGGATTTGGGAGGTTTTATATTATGGGGGAAGGCAGAGAGTACCCAGGGCCTGAAACTCGGAAATTTATTATTTCAAGAAACTGTCAATAAAATTTGGAGGGTACGTACAACTTTTCAATCTAAGCAACTTAAGTTACTGTATTTTTCATGGATGTAAGAACATGACACCACAAGGCTGTAATCTTGGATTTTGTGAAAACCATCTTTGTTGCCATCTGGGATTATTTAAGACTTCAGAAAAAGCTCTCACAGTGTGCTTGTGTCTTATTGCTAAAATCAAACTAGAAAGTCAAACTATATCATCCCAGTGTTTTTCTTAAGGCTTGGGAAATGGGGTACACTAAGTGGGAAAGCAGGTACACCTGGGTTGGAAGTCATCAAGTGCCGAAGGTGCAAGCATCTAGAGGGGTCTGGGGGCATCCCCCAGAACATTTTTGAAATTTTGAGTCCTGGAAAATGATGAAATCTTATGCATCTGGTGACGCCATTGCTGGGGAAAGGCGGTACAGCTACCGGGAAACATCGGTACAATGTACCGGTGTACCGGCCTTAAGGAAAACACTGCATCCAGTGAAAATATATCAACTTTTTGCAGGTGTTATACAATTTCATGAAAGACACCATGTCACTTGCAAACCATACAGTTGTGTATGTGAACCAAGATGGCAGAAATTGTGCTAAAAATTGGGGTTTTGAACAGGCCACAAAAAATACACAATCAAAACTGATTCAAGAATTTTTCACATTTATCCCTCAAATCATGTACAATTTACATGTAGAACAGATAAATTTGATAATTCATACTGGGTAGGTTAATAATTTGATTGGGGCTAGTTGCACTTTAGGGAACCAAATAATCTTGTATACAAAAAAAATCTGCTGTATTGCCATTGGGGTCCTCTCCATTTAAAAATACCCAGTACAATACATAATAATTAATTATATATGGACATGTAGTTGCAAAGTAAGACCGGGCTTTAAATGTACACATGCAAGTTTTTCTCCCTTACGTACACAATACCGTACCTTCACCACTGTTATCACTGTCATAGTGCTCCAAATCATACTCTGCCAGTAGCTCATCTTCATTTTCCCCTTCTAAATTCTTTGTTCTTGTCTTTTCTTTCTTTTTTTCACTGTTGGCTAAAGCTTCCTCTCTGTTTTTTCTTTCTCTAAGAAACAAGACATTTTTATCACTGTGCTGTCAAAATTATGAACAACAACTTACAAATAAACAGTCAAGTGTTGTATATTTTCAGTAAGCACCAACTTTTGAATCCAGTTACATGTAGTGTCCATGCTGAATAATATTCCAAAATTAAGTATTTTATAAGTGCCCACCTTTGAACAAGTGTCTAACCTTCCCACACCCTTCCCTCGGGGACCACTCCAAATATTTGTGTTTTCATAGTACCTAAATCAGAAAAAGTAATAACGGAAAAACTCATTCCTCTTGTTGCATTTAACTGACTTTAAATTAATTAACTCATTCAATGTCACTCTATGAGAACAGTGGTATTTTGATTTTTTGTCAAAGTTTTAACTGAAATGTCCATAGCTGGTTACTAAGCTACTAAACTCATTCCTCTTGTTGCATTTAACTGACTTTAAATTAATTAACTCATTCAACGTCACTCTATGAGAACAGTGGTATTTTGACTTTTTGTCAAAGTTTTAACTGAAATGTCCATAGCTGGTTACTAAGCTCTTTCAGTCGTAACACATAATAATCTTCCTCCTTTGCATCAACAATGCAGTACAGTATTTCCTAAAAAATGTCCTTAATGAAATAATAAGAAGTCAAATGAATTAATTTTCAAGGCCCCTCTTTTAAAAAAGAGCTTACCCTCAAGACATACGATACTTACTTTAGTTTCTCCTCTGCCTCATCTATAATCTCCTTCAGTTCCTCTTTTGTGAGTGTGACCTGCAAGATAGCAAGTTCAGTTTGTCATCACAAAAGACATGTAAATGTGAGAAAACACCAAGTGGTGTTTGGAACAAATTAACATTAAAAATACCATAAGTATAATCAAATAAAAGTACACAGTAATGTGTTAATCCAAGAAATGATCAATGGATATACATGGTGCTCAATTCAACACCTATACATGTAATCTGGTAAAACTCCATACTACAGGGCCCAACTGTTAAAAAGCAGGTTAACTTTAACCCTGGGTTAGGCCAGATATCAAAGAACAATTTCTTCGTCAAGTATTATGTTTCCAATTCTTGCAAAATTACTGTTCAGATTTTCCTTGGAAACCCAATTGCTAAACTGTAAATTTTTTACCCTGGATTAGTTCTTATCGGCTTTCAAACAACTCAGATCAGATCTTTGCTTTATTTAATCCCATGTATTGACCTTCAAGGCTTTATCCTTTTGCTTGACTTGTCATGTATTTGACAGTCAAAGAACAAGCAGCACAAACCGGGTAATCAAAACCAAATAAACAAATCAAATTATCAGTGACGATTTCGCCGTTTACCAGCAGAAGGCTGTAGCAACGTACGGTGCAACTAAATGACCAGTTATAAACATTACTCTAAGAAACGAATGATTGAAATATCAACATTGATTGTTAGTATTTACTTTGTCTGGGACTTCCTTGGCTGCACCTCGCTTCACCCAGGCAAGACAAGTTATCATGCTACTCATCGTGACCAGATATGTTGATATTGAGAATATAATGACAAGTTACAAGCACTGAAGCGACCGAAAATGTTCTTGATTCACTCCGACCGCCATCTTGGTTTCCTCACGTGCGTTCCCTGATCCCAGGGCCACGCGCGGCCAGAGATATGAACAACTTCATGTAAGACGTCACATTATGCAGCGAAACCTCGGAACGAGGCTTCCGGATGGTGCCAGCAGCGGCATGATTTTAAAATACCGCTATCTTTTATGTATAATTTTGCCTTTCCATTCAATGTTCTAGTGTTTTCGTTTTCATTTTCTTTCCATTGGTGTTCTCCATCCCGACTCATTGCTGCATGCTGCGATTAAACGCGTCATTCATCTAGCGTTGCGTAGCTATTAGACTATTCTATGTGGGAATTACGTTTGTCAGTCGAGTAATTTTGTAAACATTACACTGTCATTATGGTAATAAAGAAATTGTTTTTGTTGTTTTTATATTGTTGTTGTTCATGTTGTTAATTATTTAACTAATGTAATAAGATTTGAAAGTTTGTGGGAAAGGAAATCATCCGCGGGGAGTGGGGGGGGGGGAGGGGGGTACTCATTTGTAAGTTGTCAGGGGAGCTCGTCGGAAAACCAAGATAAATATACTAAAATATACCTGGCCCTCAGGTTTTGCTACCCAA
>JAOBYE010025458.1:0-22886 GCA_025403585.1 Parazoanthus swiftii | reverse complement strand
TGGATCTGGCAAAAATTTGCAATAGAAAAATTGTGTATTATGGTGATTAAGGTGATGATGGTATTGTTGATGGTGATGGTGATGGCGATGACGTTGGCTATGGTAGTGGCAGTGCTGTCAACGTTTCTTGGTGAGAAAGGTTTTTAAAGAAAGGAATATTTGTAAAGCGTAAAGATAAATATGAGAAGAAAGGCAGAGTAGAAGGGGAAATGGGATGAGAGGCATAACAGAAAGAGCAATAGATAATCCCTCTCTCTTCCTCCTTATATTGTTCAACATTTCCCGCTGATTGATCTTTCATAACTGCTTCACCTTGCAGAGACACATAGTGTCAACTCGTAGGTTGAATTGAATTGACCCTGGCGAAGACTTGAAAGATGCTGAACTCGGTTTATATAAATTACAATATGTATAATGCTCAACTGAAGTAAGCCTTGAGCTTGAAAGTGACTGGGTAATGCATGAAAGCCTATCCTTCATGGAGCTGAAAGAACGTTTTCCGTCACAGTTTTTTTATCTTCAGATTTACGGATCCACCTCAGCTAAATTTCCCGATTTGGACTTATCATTTATTTTTTTGTTTTTAAAATGAGTTTCTTTTTAGATGAATCAGGTTTTATCATATTAATCCTCATATCTGCCTTGTGATTTTCTTTGCAAAGACGGATATCCCAGTTAAGGAGATAAAAAACTTCATTGGTTTGGCCATCATGCAGTAATGGAATGTGCTTGGCAATTTGAAACGAACCTGAGGGGGGCTCAATTTCATTTTAGTTTTTATTCCGGTCTCAAATATCCGTAGATCTAAATAACTAAAGAACTGTGGCCTTATATAAGAAACGTGCAATGCTTTGAAAGCACAAATTGCTAAACCGGAAAGTGCATGAATGTCAGTCCTTTATGGGACTGAGAGAACTTTATTGAAGCCCTAAACAGCTTGAAACATTTCAATACGAAGAAATAAAATTCGCAGGATTCTGTCCTGTTGGCACTGGCTTGTGAGACGTTATCTCAAAGTATTTAATTTTTTTTAAAGAATCATCTTCGAAGAGGGTAGTGCGAATAGTTTTCATAAAACCAAATTTGTAACGCTTCGAGGGCTGAACATATGTATTTTTTGAAAATTAAGTGTGAATGGAACTGCTGTGAATAAATAAATAGCAGAAGCAATTAACGACGTGACCCTTAATTTGTATTGAGTATATTTTGTTGACGTCGGTGCTTTCAGGTACAGTGAAATGAGTTTTCTGCAAGCAAGTCTTTATATCCGTTGCAGCTTCTTGAAGCTGTCCTCTGAACTACTATTACCACCACAACTACTACTACTACTGCTGCTGCTGCTTCTACTACTTTTACTACTACTTCTACTACTACTACTGCTACTACTACTATTGATAATATAAATAATAACAATTAATAATATTTAAGAAAGTAATATTTTCAAGTCTGTTGTTGTTGGCGAACTGCCAAGTTGTGCCCGAAGCCGGATTTTCCTGATACACGCGATTAAAAAACATTCTAATATTAGCACGTTTGATTCAAAGATTTTTTAAAGCAGTTTCGCTTGCCTGTTCGGCGGAAACTTACACCTTGAATAAAGAGTCTAAACTTAATACCTTAAAACTTGTCCTTGTGAAATTTGAAATTATTTTTCTCAGTTTTTCTTTTCCAGTTTTCGACCATTTAGGGCCGGTGAAGAAACCTTAAAACTATTCAAATTCGTATCGCCTGCGCATATTTCCCTTTTGTAAATGGTCGATGCCATTTGCATCGTGAAGAGTAAGAACTTGATGAGGGGGAGCGAATTGAGTTGCTGACGGGGTGGTAGTGCATAGGACTGGAATATTAACCGTGTAAGGTTCTATACTCTTAATATTTTTATCTTCGCTACAAATGCACTCACTTTTTTTCCTTTTTACTGTTTAGTTTCGCTTTTTAGGGCATGTATTTATTAGGGTTAGAGTAATTATTTTCTTTTCTTCTTTTAGGGTAAGAGTTAGTGTTTGTTGTATTTCCGCGGTTGCGATTTCTACTTATTGTGAAAATTGAACGGTAATGGATTGTTGATTGAATTGACGTTGATTTTTACAAATGTTAACGAAAATGAAATTCGTCCCCTATACCTGCATTCAAGTGCTAATGCACAGCAGTGTTGTGGTTGTCAGCAAAGGTTTCGCTTTCAAACAACGATACATGTTACATTATTACAGATTTCGGCTGTGAACGCAAGCTGTGATTAAGTGTACTCGCTCTCAAGTTTTCACTTTACAAGGGTTCCCCATATAAAAACAACTAATTTAAGACAAGTCAGTGCATTTATTTTACAATTTTTACTCAAGCTGTGTTAAATTGTACTCGCTGTCAGTTTTACACTCCGCTTACACGCTTTATTTTTTATAAGAACATTTTTTATAAGAACGAGAGGCTAAGATTGGCCAGAGATTTTAAGCAAATGTACGGGTAAAATTAAGAGCAACCCGAGGCTCAGTAAAATTTACTGGTTCTTATAAAAAAAAACGTGTATAGAATGTATAACTAACTCAAGACAAGTTATTGCTTTCGATATCATTGTTTCTTTAGTTTGTCTCGGTTGTCGTTGTTTTCACTGGGTGTTTTCATTCAAGTTAAGACTTCTAAATTCCTGTTGCATTTGAGAAATTTGGAGAATCGTTGCTCGATTTAGTGTAAAATGTGAAGCAATTAATTGCGAAAGTCGTGCTGTGTAAGTACAATGGGACAGCTTTACGTGCTTTATTAATTTAGTTTTTCTTTCCTTATTATCGAAAGCGAAGACACCGTACCTCGTATAGTTACAGAATTCAAAGAAGAAAACAGATGTTGGTATCTCGGTACATTAGACGATAAAAAGTGCAATCGATGATCAAAGACTTATGCCTATAAAAAATGGTTTTACGAATTACGTTCTTCAGAAATCACCAAAAATCGTCCATTCATTTTCATATCAAAATTAATTACGCTCTTTATCTCATACTTTTAGACTAAGATTTTCCCAGAAACCTTGGAAAACTAGAGTATGGTTTCAAATAACAACGCGGTGCTGATAAATTCTCCGTGGACAATTGGTGTTGCTCTGAGCCGGTGGCGTTGTTTGTTTGATCGCATCTTTATTCCTGTTAATAAGTGTGTTACTATTTCGACAAGCTTGCGGCTTGACAATGATTTTTAGTTAGCTTACCGCCACCGTAACGCCGGAACAATATATCTAAAACCGCAGGCTTGTCGGGCAACCAGCATGCGCTTTGATCTTTTGCAAATGGAACGCTTTCGAAATGGCCAAACTGAAGGCAATGCCAAATCAAGATGATCGCCAATAGGAATAAAACTCGAATGCGGCGGCTGAAAACAGTGAAAAACAGATCATTGTTGGAAGCCCTAAGGTCATGCAGGTGAGTTAACTTAAATTTACAACACACATTTTAAGTTTCTCGTTCTCGTCAAGCCTGCATTTCCATTATCGCTTTCTAAATTGGCTTTTGCAACTTCTGCAGGCTTTCTCAATCTATAATTTGTTTGTTTGACTGTTATTAAATGGAACCGATACAGTGATCTTTCGTTAATGTGTAATCGCCGGTGATTAACGAGTTCTTAATGTGAACGCTTTGAAACCTTTCAGGAGCAAGAAGTTAAAAAATGTTTTTCACTGTATCCGCAGAACCAGAAAATGTTTTGCATTTAGCTCAAATGTTTCCTCTGACAGGCGAAAAGACGAAAATATGGGGTATCTGACTAGGTCAAGATAAGTCTAGTATCTCAAAAAGTGAAAACGATGTTCTCTGCAAGACATTGATGAAACAGTTTACAACGCTCTGTTTTGATAATGAATCTTTTTACCTTAAACGATCAACACCTGCTGTAAGATATCCTGGAGCGTTGAGTGTAGGTATATCTACAAGTTGCGTTGATGTTTGCCTTTACTACGAAGTTTCTGTGTTAACAAGATCTATGCATAAAACGTTTTTCCAAAGTTTCATGGGAAATGTTTGTGACATTCGCAGCAGGAGAAACTGAAATTGAACACAATCATGAACACTGAATTAGCGGCAGCCTTGTTTTGTTTGATCACTGTTGTTGGCGTACCTGGTAATTTGCTTGTTTTGTTGACTTTTGTCCTGAAAAAGCGACTACATCAAACGAGATATCTGCTTTTGGCAAGCTTGGCATTATCGGACCTCCTTTTCCAGTTTTTAGTCAATATCTTTAAAATTGCAAGTGTAGCTCACCACGAATGGATCTTTGGTCATAGCTGGTGTCAAATTTCAAGCATCATTGCGGATGTATGTTACCGTAGCACGATGCTCCACCTATGTGCGACCACTATAGAAGCGTACGTCCCGCTTATTCGCCCCCTGAACTACAAACGGAACATAACAAGAACAAAATTAATGTGGCTTGTGGGTCTGTGGGTTGTTCCCGCCGTGTGCTCTATAGCTGGATGGAAATTCAAGGTTTATAATCCAGATATATTTGGTTGTCAGCAAGCATGGGACAATGACAGCTTGGTCAATAAAGTTAACGTTCTGACTACTGCATTGGTATTTTTCGTGATCCCCTTGATTATAATTGCCAGTTTGCAAATAATGATTTGGAGGATAGCTCGCAGGTTTTCGAAGGCCGTGTTACCGCTGTTGACTCCCGCGCCACCACTTGGATTGCAGATGCATCATGGGACTCCCCTCGCATTGTTCGTGCGTCATTCAAATTACAGAAACACCCGTGAAAGTAAGAGAAACAGGACGCCAGACTCTGAATTACCAATAAATCAGGTAAGCAACAAAATTCTACCTAACCTACCGCAAATGTCAAGGCAAATCAACAATGAACCAGCAAGTTCTAATTGTAAAAATGAGAATATCCCTCCTCATCCAGGGAAATATGTGGAAATCATCCTCGATAAAGATGATCTACAACCTCATGATAAAGAGAATCGTGATTATCGTGGTAGCAGTGTGTTTGATATGATTCCAAGCTTTAAACGCCCTTCGCGACAGTTGAAGATTGGGTCAGAATTCTTTTATCGTGACTCGGACTCAAGATCTGCATTCTCTCAATCAGAGCCGGAATTAAGGCATAGTGACACGAAAAGAGACGATTCACCAAATAACTGTTTTTGCAAAGAAATAGCTGGAAATCGCATTGGTTTTGAGACGACAAGTTTCGACTTACAAAATTCTGGACAGTTGCTCGATGCCGCGGGAACTACGTTGTCAAAATCTGATATTTGGTATTACCAAGAAGCAAAGGCTATAGACAAACATTTCAACAAAGGTGATGCTCTTTCTACACACAGGCCAAAGAAATCAGAGAACGTTCTTGACGAGTCAGAAAAAGGGACTGGGACAAACATCCGGGAAATTGAACGAGAAAAGTTACCTAGTAGTCAACCTTGTTCAAGAGATAGGAAACTAGACAGAATCTCTTTGTACCCAATCAAGTCCAAGCATATTCACAAGAGACCTTTGATTCAAGATGGTGGAAATCATCTCAGTTACCACCATGGAGTCAGGCCGTCAACCTTGCCTCGTTATCTTGGCAACAGTACAAAAGTGACCCACGTGATATCGAAGCCGTACGTTAAAGAACTCGATCGTGTAAAGACCTCGTCAGGTGAATTTATTCCAAGTAACGTCTGCAAATCTGAAATTGATGCCAAAATTGGAAAATGCCATATAATTGATGCAGATATCCACTTCGATGTTAACACAAAATACAAGTTCCCACCGCGTGTGTTTGAATACTCTGTCATTAGCTCAAGCAGCATCTGTAGTTATGACCCATACATGGATGACAACAACGTAATGGAAAGAAATGTTGATCAACTTGGTTTTATTAAGGACAGCAATACCGGGATTGTTGGAACCATAAAAGAAAACGTTGGAAGTATCAACAGTTGTTCTGGTATCGCTAAAAATAACAGAGCAAATGAAAAGAGTGAGACAGAGATTAACACATCTTCTAGTAACTACAGCGACGACTCTTGCAATGCTGGTGAATTCATTGAAGGTTGTGTTATCGCAGAGATCGACAATGTCAACAAACGCAACGGTAGTGTTAACGACATAAACAACCACGAATTGCCCGACGACAAACTGAATAAAAATGTTAAGAACAAAACTAAAGACCGTGAGAAGAAAAACGTAATAAATAACACGACAACTATCAAACGCCGTATGACAGATTTGCGTGCGTCAAGAGACATTTTTATTGTCACAAGTGTTTTCGTCTTGTGTTTTCTTCCGCTCTGGGTTGGAGCCTTTTATAAAGAGAACCATCCAACTGGCAAACTACCTGATCAGCTCGAGCTCATTTGTCAATGGTTCGCATACGCTAGTACCTTTTGCAACCCAATTATTTACTGTATTCGTAAGCGAGAATTTCGCCGAGCTTTAGCTCAGTTGGTGCAACACTTCGCTAGGAAGTTCGTTTAGATCTTTTAGTCAACACACTACTGGTATATCAGTGGAAATTGATATAACCTTGAAGGAAATATATGACATGTATATAATGTGTGATATTTGCTAAAGCCCGCCGCAGACTTTCGCAACTGTAGCACCCATAAATGTAATTCCAACCATAAATGTAATACAAATTAACCATAAATGTAATAATTGTCTAACAATAAATGTAATACCTCGGACTGACCATAGATGTAATACCAATCAACCATAAATGTAATAGTTGGTTGTTTCGAACTTTATTGCAAAAAATCCTTGTTACGCAAATGGAAAACAGTTTGACATTTTGTTCCGGGTTAGATAGTAGATAATGACGTCACCAGTCACAAATGACGTGATTGGCGTAAAAAATTGTTTTTTGTTTGTTCTATAGTTAATGGTTGTGAATTTGTGTTTGCGCTGTAAAAGCCCGTTTACACTAGCAGTTTTTGATGCAATTTTTATCGTGGTTTCCATTGCAATACTTCTCGCCGCCAAATTGCATCAAATTTCGAGATTATTCAAACATTGCAAGTTTCCTGGCAACTCAAATTCACGATAATTGCAGGTGCTTCACATGCACTTTTGGAAGTAACAGCGACAGTGAAAGAATATTGCTAAGGGAATCGCGACAAAATTGTGCTAAAAATTGCTAGTGTAAACTGGCCTTAATGAAATCAAACTGAAACCGGCTCTCGCTACTTGGTAAATAGCAGTCAACGACGTCAATGCATTAGGTCAAGTGACCAGTGAAAAGCACGCTGTATGCCATTTGTTTGTTTTAAGAGATAATGTTTTTGAATTTGCGTTTGCACCGCAAGTAATGGGAAGTTCTTCATATTTTGATGTCGTTTGCTAACAATGTTTGCGTATCTCATATTTTTCATCACATTTAATCATCAGACGGCCAAAACTCTCTCTAATAAAATTCCGAGCAACCGTAAACGATCGGTAACCTTTATATTTTATTTGCCATCGGTTTTTTCCGTCTTAAAAATCATATAACTTCGTACAAATGTAAGAATCCGTTACTGATGCTAAAGTGCATTGTTTCACAGTTTTTACTGGTAAAAATGTCCTCACTTTTGAGAAGTTTCGGTAATGTGGTCAAATAGTTCAAACAAAACGTAAATTCCAACTTTATGTTCAAACCGCATCCACAATTGGTTACTTTGGAAAAAGGCCATAATAACTAATAATTTCCCCAATACTCCCCAAAACAGTAGCAATGGGCGTTTATTTGAAAGTATTTTAGCTGCGGGGCGTGTATTTGAGAGCCTTCTTAATGAGCTCATTACCCCTACGAACACAAATTTACCACAAGAAAAAAGAGAAGACAAGCAATAAAAACAAACCAAAAGCCTCTTTTCCCGACATCAATCACGTGACATGTTAGTGACGTCATCATCTACTAACTGACCAAGAACTAAGAGTCAATCTATTTTTCATTTGTCTGCTCATCCCTCTTACTTTGATATAAAGTTCAAAACAGCCAACTATTACATTTATGGTTGATAGGTATTACATTTATGGTCAGTCCGATGCATTACATTTATGGTTAAAATGTATTAGAATTTTGGTTAGACAAACTATTATATTTATGGTTAATTTGTATTACATTTATGGTTGGTATTACATTTATGGTTAATTAGTATTACATTTATGGTTGGTATTACATTTATGGGTGCTACAGCAACAACATGGAACTTTACACACATACAATCAAAGTTGCGTGAAATCAAGTAAATTTTATTTTTCGTTGCCAAGAGCCGTACACACATGCGACAACAAGCAATCTCAATCAATTGAGAGTTAAAAGTAGCGGCTATAAATTTGCTTTTCCGCAATCTTTGAATCCAAACTGGTTGTCAAATGCTTCAAAACTGGTCTTTCATTGGTAGTTTGGATAATTTCAGTCGCATGTTGTCGCGCCTTCCCCACACACCTTCGTGAGAATTAAAATCGATTACCTTTGGATCACCTTTAACGAAGGTTGTTATCCTTTCCTTTGTTCGACAGTTTATTGGCCAAAGATAGATAGGACAAACAAATAAACCATCCTGTCTCGAAACAATTAGAATCGGGTTCGTTTTCGTAGAATAAATTGCTAGCGAAAACGCTCGAGTAGAATTAAGCTGCGTATCGCACACAATCAACAAAGCCTGATATCTTAAGAATGCACACGCACTTTAAAAATTAAACATTCTAAAATTAGCACGTTTTAAAGATTTTAAGCAGTTTCGCTTGCCTGATCGGCGGAAAATTGCAGCTTGAATAAATAGTCTAAATTACGTACCTTAAAACTGTTGTCCTTGTGAAATTTGAAATTATTTTTCTTTTCCTGTTTTCGACAATTTAGGAGCGGCGAAGGAACCTTAAAACTATTTAATTTCGTATCGCCTACGCATACTTCCCTCTGGTAAATGGTCGATGCCATTTGTATCGTAAAGAGTGAGAATTTGAAGGGGGGCAGCGAACTGAGTTGTTGATAAGGTGGTTGTGCATCAGGACTGGAATTCTAACCGTGCCAGGTTCCATACTCTTAATATTTCTATCTTCGTTATACTCAGCCGGTTTAATTTCGTTTTTGGGGTATGGGTAAGGGTTAGAGTAACTAGTTCCATCTTTTTGGGTAAGAGTTAGTATTTGTTGTATTTCCGCAATGGCGACTTCGTCTTCATCGTGAAAGTGGAACGGTAATGAAATGTTGATTGAAATGGCGTCGATTGTTGCAAATGACATCGTCCGTTAACGAAAGTGAAATTCATCGCCTAAGTGCGATCAAATACTTATGTAAAGTAGTGTTTTGGTTGCCTGCAAGGGTCGTGACTCCAAACAACGGTAAATGTTAAAATTTTACAGATTTCGGCTGTGAATGCAAGCTAATCGGGTTAAGTGTACTCGCTTTTAATTTTACACTTTACACAGGTTTCCCAAATAAAACGAACCAATTTAAGACAAGCTAGTCAATACATTTATTTTACAATGTTTGCTCAAGCTGAGTTTAAGTGTACTTGCTCTCAGTTTTTACACTCTATTTATAGAATGTATACATATTTCAAGACAAATTTAACAGTAGCTTCGATTTCAACATTTCTTTAGTTTGTCTCGATTGTCGTTGTTTGCCATTGGTTGTTTTCATTCTGGTAAGGCATCCAAAATATCCTGACTCATTTATATAAATTTGGAGAATCGCTGCTCGATTTAGTGTCGAATGTGAAGCAAATAATTGCCAAAGTTGTTCAGTGTTAGTGTAATGGAGTAGCTTTACGTGTTTTACTTATTAATAACTTTTCGTTTCACTTGATTACCTTATCGAAACGAAGACACCGTACCTCGTATAGTTACTGAACTCAAAGAAGAAAATAGATGTTGGTATCTCAGTACATTAGACGATAAAAAGTGCAATCGATGATCAAAACTTTATGCCTATAAAAAATGGTTTTACTTTTGTTTAAAAATCACTCAAATTCGTCCATTCATATTCATATCAAAATGGGTTATCCTCTTTGTTTCATACACATAGACTAAGATTTTCCCGGGAAACTTTGAAAAATTATTGGGTTGAATTATAAACTTCCTTTGACTCGGTCAAATTTGGGGTGTTATTTATAAAAAAGAAAGACTTTGGTTTTAAGAAGCAAGGCGGTGCTGACAAATTCTCAGTGGGAAACAACGTTTGTCAATATTGTGTTGCTCTAACTCGGTGGCGTTGTTTGCTTGATCACATCTTTATTCCTGTTAATAAATGAGCTACTATTTCGAGAAACCTGCGGCTTGACAAAGGTTTGTTGTTTAGTGCTAACTCCCACCAAGGCGCCGGGAATATTTATATAAAACCTCGGGCTTGTCTGGCAATCAGCACGCGCATTAATCTTTTGCAAATGGAACGCTTTCGAAATGGCCAAATCAAGAAAGAGAACGCGTTCACCGATAGCAATAAGCAATCAGCTACGGCGGCTGAACACAGTGAAAAACAGGTCGTTGTTGGAAGCCATGCGGCGATGTGGGTGAGTTGACTAAATTTTGTAAAATTCATTTTAAGTTTCTCGCCAAGCCTGCATTTCCAAATTCACTTTTTAAATTGGCTTTTGCAACTTCTGTAGGCTCCCTCAATTTATAATTAGTTTGTTTAACTGTGATTGAATGGAATCGATAGACTGATCTTTCGTTAATATGTAATCGCCGGTGATTAACGCGCTCTTAATGTGAACGCTTTGGGAGCTTTCAGGAGCAAGAAGTTAAAACATGTTTTTCACTGTATCCGCAGAACTAGAAAATGTTTTGTTTGAATGTTTCACAGTCTGACAGGCTAAAAGACAAAAGTATAGGGTATCTGACTGGGTCAAGGTAAGTCTGGTAGCTTAAAAAGTGAAGACGATGTTTCTCTGCAAGACATTGATGAAACAGTTTACAACGCTCTGTTTTGATAATGGATCTTTTTACCTTAGACGATCAAAAGCACCTGCTGTAAGATATCCTGGAGCGTTGGGTAGAAGTATATCTACAAGTCGCGTTGATGTTTGTCGTTACTACGAAGTTTCTGTATTAACAGAATCTATGCAGAAAACGTTTATCTGAAATTTCATAGAAAACAATCATGAACACTGAATTAGCGGCAGCCTTGTTTTGTTTGATCACTGTTGTTGCCGTACCAGGTAATTTGCTTGTTTTGTTGACTTTTGCCCTGAAAAAGCGACTACATCAAACGAGATATCTGCTTTTGGCAAGCTTGGCATTATCGGACCTCCTTTTCCAGTTTTTAGTCAATATCTTTAAAATTGCAAGTGTAGCTCACCACGAGTGGATCTTTGGTCATAGCTGGTGTCAAATTTCAAGCATCATTGCGGAAGTATGTTACCGTAGCACGATACTCCACCTATGTGCGACCACTATAGAAGCGTACGTCCCGCTTATTCGCCCCCTGAACTACAAACGAAACATAACAGGAACAAAACTAATGTGGCTTGTGGGTCTGTGGGTTGTTCCCGCCGTGTGCTCTATAGCTGGATGGAAATTCAAGGTTTACAATCCAGATATATTTGGTTGTCAGCCATCATGGGACAATGACGGTTTTTTCAATAAAGTTAACCTTCACACCTCTGCATTGCTATTTTTCGTGATCCCCATGATTATAATTGCCAGTTTGCAAATAATGATTTGGAGGATAGCTCGCAGGTTTTCGAAGGCCGTGTTACCACTGTTGATTCCCGCGCCACCACTTGGATTGCAGATGCATCATGGGACTCCCCTCGCATTGTTCGTGCGTAATTCAAATTGCAGAAACACGCGTGAAAGTGAGAAAAACAGGACGCCAGACTCTGAACTACCAGTAAATGAGGTAAGCAACAAAATTCTGCCTAAACCGCAAATATCAAGGCAAATCAACAAGGAGCCAGCAAGTTCTAGTAGTGAAAATAAGAAAATCACTCCTCATTCAGGGACATATGGGGAAACCATCTTAGATAAAGATGATCTACAACCTCATGATAAAGAGAATCGTGGTTACCGTGGTAACAGTGCGTTTGACGTGGCTCCAAGCTTTGAACGCCCTTCACGACAGATGAAGATTGGGTCAGAATCTTCTTATCGTGTCTCGGACTCAAGATCTGCATTCTTTCAATCAGAGCCGGAATTAAGGCATACAAACACGGAAAGAGACAATTCACCAAATAACTATTTTTGCAAAGAAATAGCTGGAAGTCACAATGGTTTTAAGACGACAAGTTTCGACTTAGAAAATTCTGGACACGGATCCATGAAGTTGCTCGATGCCGCGGGAACTACGTTGTCAAAATCTGATATTTGGTATTGCCAAGAAGCAAAGGCTACAGACAAACATTTCAACAAAGGTGATGCTCTTTCTGCACACAGTCCAGAGAAATCAGGGAACGTTGTTGACAAGTCAGAAAAAGGAGCTGGGACAAACATCCGGGAAATTGAACAAAAAAAGTCACCCAATAGTCGACTTTGTTCAAGAAATTGGAAATTAGACAGGATCTCTTTGCATCCAATCAAGTCCAAGCATATTCACAAGAGACCTTCGATTCAAGGTGGTGAAAATGATTTCTGTTACCACCATGGAGTCAAGCCGTCAACCTTGCCTCGTTGTCTTGGCAACAGTACAAAGGTGACCCACGTGATATCGAAGCCGTACGTTGAAGAACTTGATTGTGTAAAGGCCTCGACAGGTGAGTTTATTCCAAGTAACGTCTGCAATTCTGAAACTGATACCAGAATAGGAAAATGCCATATATTTGATGTGGAAATTCACTTCGATATTAACACAAGACACAAGTTCCCACCGCGTGTGTTTGAATACTCTGTCATTAGCTCAAGCAGCATCTGTAGTTATGACCCATACATGGATGACAACAACGTAATGGAAAGAAATGTTGATCAATTTGGTTTTATTAAGGACAACAATACCGGGATTGTTGGAACCATAAAAGAAAACGTTGGTAGTATCAACACTTGTTCTGATATCGCCAAAAATAACAAAGCAAATAAAAAGAGTGAGACAGAGATAAACATATCTTCTAGCAACTACTGCGACGACTCTTGCAATGCTGGTGAATTCATTGAAGGGTGTGTTATTGCAGAGAACGATAATGTCAACAAACGCAATGGTAGTGTTAACGACATAAATAACCACGAATTGTCCAACGACAAACTGAATAAAAATGTTACGAACAGAACTAAAGACAATGAGAAGAAAAACGTAATAAATAACACGACAACTATCAAACGCCGTATGACAGATTTGCGTGCGTCAAGAGACATCTTTATTGTCACAAGTGTTTTCGTCTTGTGTTTTCTTCCGCTCTGGGTTGGAGCCTTTTATAAAGATAACCATCCAACTGGCAAACTACCTGATCAGTTCGAACTCATTTGTCAATGGTTCGCATACGCTAGTACCTTTTGCAACCCAATTATTTATTGTATTCGTAAGCGAGATTTTCGCCGAGCTTTGGCTCAGTTGGTGCAACACTTCGCCAGGAAGTTCGTTTAGCTAAGGCTGTAAACTTGCTTTTTAGTCCGTACATATTATTGGTATATATACGACATACTTTATATGATATTGGCTAATCAGCAATATTAAGCCTCCAGTTGTAGAGTCGGTACAAAATTTCCAAATCTCATAATTACGTTTTAGTTTAATTAAAAACAACAAATACCCATATGGCAATTTACTTCTGTATCTATTGTTCATGTGTGTTTGTTTTTAAAAAGCAACGTTTTTCCAGTTAAAATTGTTAATCATTTCTAAAACTGTCAATGCCAGAATACAAACATAAGAATTGCTTTATATTTCGTATAAATGACAAATTAACTACCATAAAATGACAACTAACTGAAACCCAGTTTACGAGATATTATATTATCTATGACAATTACTATGCGCTAAAACAGTCCACTCTAACCTTTTACGGATTATAGTAGAAAGTGCGTTCGTTTGAATCTACTCACCAATTGTTGAATACAAAGAGGTAGTTCTTGTCTAACACAGACAAAAGCTTTTAGTTGAGAACATGCGTTCAGAACATTAAGAATGTTATTTAAAATCTAGACAAATGGCAGCATTTTTCAGCATCAGTTGACATTTTGCTTTTCTTCTTTCAATTTTCGAGACTGACTCTTATTTCTTATAGCCGTTTTACATAGTCTTACGGCTGCGAGGCAAAACATATTTGATCGCTCATAACTCCTAAAGTGATATGTTTATCACACAGACTTTCGAGAAACCGCCCCTCTATTAACTTAAATTTATTGTTTTTTCCGTGATAAGCGGGAAAAGTTTGTACTCCATCTCAAAGTAAAAGTATAGCATGGAAGATACCGTGAAAGAAGCAATATATACCAGATAAAACTAAGTTAAAACGACATTAGTTTTAATGATTGCAATAATACTTGGTTGTTTATGCACTTTTCTGTTTCCTTCCTCGCTTGAGTTTATGACAATCGAACCAATTCAGCAGTATTAAAATAAATATTAACACCTATTATATATGAAATTAAAGAAAGAAAACGTAGATCTTCCGGTAATTTACTTGTTTGTCCAAAGTCGTCATAATTTCAATCCTTATAAGCCGTAACAATTAATAACGTTGGCAAAAGTCTTTGGCAAAACTGTTTTCGTCATAATTTCAATCCTTATAAACCTAGTAACTTATAACGTTGGTAAAAGCCTTTGACAAAACTGTTGTCCAAAATGAAAATACATGCAGACATGGTGTTTCTCCAAGCTGTTCTAAGCAATTAAATTTAAACCTGTTTGGTAGTAGTGAATCTTTATTCACCCTTACAAGAATGAAAACCAATAATTTTTGTTGATTGTAGTTCTACAATAAGAACGCCGCTTTTTTGAGCAGAGGCTGAGTGTTTTTAGTTTTTTTTAAATTCTCAGACCTAAATGTTCACAAAAGTCGGTTCTTGATTTTTTTAAAAAAATTGTGCTTGCGTGTACTCATTCAAAGGCTGTTCCCAAAATCTAACTCAGTTCATTTATGTATCCCAAAGCAATCATATCGCCTGTTTACCAAAAGCAAATGTGAATTGCACAACTAACTTGTGACATCTAGTCGAGGTTTTCTATTTTATTTTCAAAATTTACAGAAACAACATCATACCTTCCTTTCTTAGCCTCAACCTGAGGTAAGATCTTAAACATGTTCTTAATATTTGACATTTTTGAATTTCACCGTATTTAATAAAATAAGTTCTTATAAGAAAACTCGAGTGTAGCTACAAAAAGAAAAAAGACTGACAGTTGAGTTACAGAACATCCGGGAGGTTTACAAATGGTGTTGACTTGCACTGTCAATGTCAGCTTTTCGGAAACTATTATCCAATCAAATCCTGTTAATTGCTTAATTACTAGTCGTTAAAGAAACAATAAAAGCTCACTGGCATAAGGCATGATCTCTCCTTGAGTATTCAGCTGATTCGACACTAAAATACGGCAAGGATTTGCCTTTGAAAGGTAAGTGAAAAGCGAAAAGCTTGGCCCAAAATAATATGTTGTTTTTCTTTATGCTTCGCTAACTGACAAGCTTTCGAAAGACTGACTGATGAAAACAACGAATTGAAAATGGCGCAAGACCTTCAAAATCATACTTTTTCGTTCATATGCAAACTCGCAATTGGTCAGATGAAAGAAGTAGATTCCAGCAAAAACTGTAAAGTGTAAATTAGAACGTATATTAAAATACCCAACAGGCAAATCTTTAAAAAAACGATGTCGTAAAAGCTATCAACGTAAGTCAGTCAACTTGATAGCTTCAAGAAACTGTGAACACCGAACATAGCCCATTTCAATTCATTTATCAAATATTCTCTACATATTGCAGAAATTGGCAATAATTGACACAAATTAACTGTTTATCAAAAATGAATCTTTCAGCTTCAAGCTAACGCCAGCTCTTTCGCAACGTTTGGGACTTTTTAAAAATTTCTACATTTCACTTGTACACTATCGGCTGTGCTTCATCTACAATTCTTTTTTTGAAAACTTAACGCCGTAAGTTTTCCATATATTATTGTTGATGGGTTTTATATCCCCTTTGTTTTCCTTTTACAAATCATTTCTGCCAGTTACAATGTTAATTAAAAACTAAATCTCCATTCACATCTAAGTTCTTTTCTTTAAAGAGGTATTCATATTACACGCTTTTCCATAAGAACCAGTAAATTTGACTCAGCCTCGGGTTGTTCTTAATTTTTCCCATACATTTGTTTAAGTCTTTGGCAAATCTGCGCGTCGTTGTTTTTATAAAGTTGTTCTTATAAAAAAAAAGCGTGTATATATATGGTAAGCAGATATCCCAATACATAATCGTGTGGTAGAGTGTTTTGTTCACTGGTGTTGCTGGCAACTTATATTCAACGCCAGTTCCATATCATTGTGAGAAACAATCTTATCTTGGAAGGGAACTGTGCCATTCTAGTTGAGTACTGACTCAGAAATCATCTAACTCACTTACGGGAATTGAACTTATCTTGTTTAAGATATTTTTGCCAGGTTCCGAAAAATATAAGTAAAGAAAAGTTTTTTGTATTTGTGTTTCTATAAGTGAAGGAAAACGTTTCTTTTGTAGAGAAAAAAAGGCAGTGAATCGAGAAACATTTTTTGACAACTGAACTAATTTCAGTAAGTTATTTGTTTGTTTTCCGCCGTTAATTTGACTGTATAAAGCAAAAAAAAAAGTTAAAAAGGCGGTAAATGGAAATTAACTTATCCATTTATCCGTTGTATTGACAAAAATATTTTTCATTTAACATGTCTTTTCTCCTTCCCGTTTTTCTTTTGGTCAGCCATTGGATCGCTTTTTGACAGTCATCGCAAAATTATTGATTGTTTGTAAAGAGACTAAGACCTGAAATTAGCGATATTAAATTTCGTAAACTTAATATAGAAATCTGAATTGATTGAATAAGTTAAATTGTTAAAACAACACTAACACCCAAGTGATTATTAGGAACTCAAAATCAAGGACAAATTAACAGTCATCTGTTCCAATGTTGTATAATGAGACAAGTTAAGGGAAGCAACAGAAAGTACCGATACAAAATGAGAAACTGTGGGGTTCAAACCGGGTCGATAAGAACATAACATTTTATCTTTCTTTTACTTTCTTCAAATAACTTTATCGATCGATATATTGTCTCATTTCACTTCACCGTAAAAATTCTTGCCTCCATAGGCAGAACAGAAAAATGACAAATTTTTGTTTCTTGTTTTCTGAGATCTCAAATATATCCAACTATATATACGGAGAATACACAGAGAAACTTTCTATAAATCTAACTGATGCACCCGGATCTCTTGAGGTTTAAAGTGGTTAAAAGTCTAAAGTATGAAGTTTTGTTATTATAGGTTTTGCTGACCATCTACGTAATATGGCTTCGATGAGAACACTAATCTTCATCTTGGGAGTTCTGGTTGTTGGCATGGCACTTGGTGAGAACGCTGGTTTAAATAGAAGTTATGGGGAGTCAGGATGGCCGAGCGGTTAGCGCTCGTGCCTCCCACCTCTGTGAACCCGAGATCGAACCCTGGGCTTCGCATGTGGGCTGAGACTTGTCAATCTCCTTCTGACTCCGAGGTTTTTTTTTCCGAGTTCTCCGGTTTTCCTCCCTTCACAAAATCGACTTTCACGCTAATATCTGTGCCGTCGAGCAATTAAACATAGGACACTGGCTTTGGAGAATGGGCAATATCTCCCAGCGCAACGACGTTAAATAAAGTTTAGCTAGTTTAGTTTAAGAGTTACATGCTAATACTGAAGTATCAAATAACTTTGCTCCTCGCAAAAGTGAATATTTCTTGTTACTATCAGTTTTTACGACATCAAACAGATTTTTTGTTTTTCCCGAAGAGAATGGAAACAACGTTTCATGTCAGTGAAAGATAAACACCTTTTCTCAAGCACAATAAAGTTTGTTTTGTTTTATTTCACTCTCATCATTCCAGTTCACGATAACCTTGTATAATTCATCTTTGAGAATGCTATCGTAATTAAGTCGTTGAAGCGACAGCTAAAACTTCGTTTGAGAAAGAAGATTGGGTAACAATGGGTTTGCAAAATCGCAAAAAGTAAAAATTTTAGTTCTGCAGCTGCAAATTAATGCAATTACTATATGATGCCGTGAAATCTTTCCCAACCCCACCTATACTATATCTGACAACTTTCACAACTTTGAAATCAAATAAGGCAATTTTCTGACGTCATAAACATCCAAGATGGCGGTCAAAAAATTTAGGATGATGCATGGGTTCGCTATGTCCCGTACGACATAACTGAATTAATTAATTGCCAAAAGAATTGCAGTTTGCTAGCTTTTTATCCGTGATAAAAAAGGCAAGGAGGGGAATCATTCAATTCCCCCCTCTGGTACATCATTGATAAAAACAAAATCCAGTAAAAGCTAAGTAGGTCCAAATTTAAAATCGCGAAACTGTGGTGTCGCGAATGTTCAGTGGAGAAACTATCATGACAGAGATAATGTTATGAAGCTTACATTGCGTTTTCTGACCTTCTAGATGTTCAAGGCGCCCCCCAGCCAGCGAAGGGTGAGTTCAGATGTTGCTTTATAACTAACATAACTCAAAATAGGAAATATTTCAGCTTCTTATCAAGACAAGACAAGTTGTATTTCGACACATATGGTTGCTCATTAATGTTCAGTCCAAACCTTTCTAACTGGTTTCTTTCAGGAATGTTCTATTTAGTTTTTTTTTCATGAAGTCATATTTCAAAAAAACTGCATGTAAATGAGTTTAGCGTCAATTTTGCTTTTTTTTGTTTGATGAGTTACTGGCTGTATAAGGTTTGCATTCATACCTGAGATACAATTTCTTTTTTTCTTTGTAATCGCGACACTTGACATCCTCTTTCCTCAGGGGGAAACCGAGAGTTGTCATGTCACTGTACCCAACCCCACCCACGCCCTTTGAATTTTTACAAGTTCTTCAAATTAAAAGGCTTAACTAGCCAAGCCAACCAGCAAGAGCGTGCTGTCACATCGCTGCAATAAACAGAAAAAACTATCTAACAATTAAGTAAAGAAAAAAATGTAAGTACCTTTTAATGATGTAGTAAAGTACTCAACAAAATTGAGACATTGGCGACTACATGAATCAGATTCCCGGTTTCTTTTCTTTACCTGGTTTAAAATTGACATTCTTGGTTCTAAAAAGCGTCTTTACCCTGGCAGGACAAGAGTTAACGTGATTCAAAACAAATTACAAGGTCTGCTTCTCAGTTCAGTATAATTGCTACAGTTTCTGGTGTCTGAATTAATTACCAAATAACCTGCTCTTTTCCCATCACTCCTAATAGAGGTCGCTGGGACGTGCGAATCTACTGACGAAGGGGAAGAATTCCTGAAAAACGGCTGTGAAGAGTGCATCTGTTCCTCCGGTGTTGTCTTGTGTGCCACTTGCAAGCGATAATCGTCCTGTACTGGGCAATATACAAGGTAGATACAATGTATACACGTGTGTTATAATAGCAACCTTTTCAGGTAGCAAAAAGTGAGAAATAAGGAGGTCTGATACAATAATGATAATAAACTTCCATTTATACAGCGCCAATTCTCTATTTGTTCTCAGCATTTCACAGTAACATTTCAAAAGATGATCATGCTTTACATTAAAAATGAAGATCATTGGTATGGTATAATAAAGCAAACCACAAAACTAAAAGTTATAAACTGAACGAAACAAATGCGTCTTTAAATTCACCTAAATTGCCTGACTCTCTAAAATGTCTAATTTGTCCAGGAAGGTCATTCCAGAGCTTAGGGCCTGAGAGAGAAAGGTTCGACTTGGTGATTGCGTTGATTACTCTTTAATAAATTTCAGAGGCTGACCTCCGAGCCCTAGCATGGTTCTTGTAATTAACCAGTTACTGCCGTGTAGCCAGCATCAAGGGCTGTAGGATCGGGCCTAAAATATATATACATTTTTGCGATTAGAAATATGGCACCAAAACTGCATGAATCACAGTTTCAGAGAGCCTCTATTTACATTTTTTCTGGACAACATACCCTCTGACCTCTGTAGTCCCTCATAAATTTAGTTAGTGACGCTGGCTATCTTGCTCAGTCGAAGAATGGCCACACCCCCGGGGAGGTAATCAACCTAAGTTTGGGCAGGGGGGATTCCGCTCAGACACCAAACCCCGACTCTGTTTTGGAGACGAATTTTCAGAAATTCATAACCTGTCTATGATTTTCAGCTCAAAGTTCACACATTTGTATATCCAGTTGCTAGAAAATGTGATTTCTAGACCTTGTTTACGATAAGCGTCCAAAACTGCAAAAAGTCAATACCCTGTTTATGAAAAAGGTGCATGGGAAAATGTACACACTGTAGGGCGGAACGTCCCCGTATTGTTTATATACAGAGTACCACACCCCCTGAGGGGAGGGGGGGGCACGCTACCAACTGCCACTTGGCATTATGCATAGTTCCTCTCTTTTTTCAACACGGTTCCAGATTGACAAAGAGAAAACGTTTTCTTAAGTTACTGTATGGCTTATCTTTAGCTAGATAGTTTCTTCCATGGTAACAATCATAAAAAACTGAACTGTTTTCCAAATCGTCAAAGCTGGGTACAACGTCTATAACCAAAGTTTTTTTTTTTGTAGTACGGGTATGTTTCAAATTTTCATTTTTTATGATATCAGGGCAATCTTTTTTGCATTCGGTTTTCATGGTCAGAACTATTGTGTAAAACTCAAAAAATGCCAAAATAAGAGGCCGAAAATTGTAAACTTGATTCAGTTCCAAAATTGAAGTAAAGGCCATTTGTACGACTTTAAACCTTTTTGAGCCTTTTCTTGAATTATCTAGTAACAAATTTGATAATGGATAATGTTTCTTTCTTCTTAGGTCAGTTCTGTACCAAAACTGAGATGTGGACCAAGTGAACAAGGGTATTGCTAACGCATGTTCCCAGATTGTAGCTGATACTTGAGAAATAAACTGACAATAACTCGTAAAACTGATATTTTTGCCTTATCTCTTCTATTGAGTATATGTGTGGTTGATGAGTTCGTCCATAAAGAAAAAGAAAGACACCTTTTCTTCATTAATACTGATCTTTAACGAATGTATATAAACGCATGCTCTAATGTAGCAGAAATTTGTCAAAATTGTTGTGAATGGAGAAAAAAGACAATGGTTTTACCGTCTCTCGTCCTTTACTATTGTTTTTTATTGTTTCACAGTGACAACTCTTATAACTCTATTTTTCATAAAATTTTGAAAGTAACCTTTGCTTAAATGCCAAAAATTACCAATTCTCGGTGTTTTGAAGTCTGCCCCAATGTTGCCTACGCAATGAACTTATCGAACTGTGACACATATATTGCGTCACGTGGGCAGTACATCAATCTAGGTGGAATTCGTGACGTCACGACCGCCGAAAGTCTCTGGTTTTACTGAATTTCCCGCGACCAAAGAACGCTTTTAGCATCGTGATCTAAATTTTTCTAAACTGCCCTTTCGCGATTTTTTTTATGAAGTGTACCCCTTTGCTTGAAGTCCCCTTTGCAACCGCTCTTTTTTTTGAAAAAAATGTATCTCTGTCGTTAGCGATTTTGAACCAAGTACTCTTGAACTTACTGAGAGAAAACATTTTTTTACAGCCTCAAAAAAGAAAAAATATAATCAAGAATAAAATGAAAAGAATATGCCGTTTTTCATTATAACAAGATGAAAAATATCCCGTTTCTTTTTTTAACTTACATTTGCCGGTGATAACTGAATTTTGTGCATAATATCTGTTGCTAAAGGTCGTTAATGTCAAAACTGGATGTGTTCATAATTGGGCTAAAGGTACTGGAGGGATTTTCTTGAAAGTTTTTTTTATCTATCCGCCGGCGTTTTGAACCTAATACCGTGTGAATTGATCTAGAAAATCCTCGGAGGGGAGGGTGGTGATCATGAGTGGAACAACTCCCCCCCCAAAAAAAAAAAAAAAAAAAGTACGATTGAACAAGATTACGAAAAAACCGGTTTGCACTTCTTGAAGTTTCTAGGATTTCAGAAAAAATGTATGGGGAAGTGAGAAAAAAGTTTGCAGCCAAAAATAGTTCTTCTACCAATGAAATAGCTAGCCATGACTAGTCCGGTGTCAATCGAGCTTTCAGTAAAAATTTGTAATGCAAATTTTCGCTAGTTCCATTCCTTCGTTGAACTTGACCGAGCAAAGGAATGGATCTAGCACAAGCGGAGCACAAATGGTATATTGGACCTGACCTTGTTTTAACATCCTTTGGCATTATTTAAAATATACAAAACTTGCGCGGGACTGTCAAGTCGGGAAGAAGGTTTGTGAATATTCTGTTTATATTTTGTGGAGCGATTTCACAATACTCGGTCCACTAAGAACGAGAATTAGACACACGGCCTGTTCGACACTCAAGTCTTGCTACAGTGGGCTGGGTATTCTGAATTTAGTCCAGGGAGTCAATGATTGAAATTATACTGATCAGCGAGCTGTAGAACCATTTCAGTGATGTTTGTATTTCTCATTTTCAATGACTGTGTGTACCTCTCGGCAAAAATTGCACTTACAAATGAATAACAGTTGCAAGAGACACATGCAGCTTTAATACCTCAAGAACTTCGTAATCTGACGAAACTACACGAGGCATTTATAAGGGAAGAACCAAATTCGAGGTTTTTCTAAATTTTGACTTGCAGTCGAAAATCTGTCAAAACTTTTGGAAAGACACGTCTTAAAAATAGCGGAAGTACCAATTTTTAGCTCGCTATCTTGGCGTATAGAGGGGCATTTACCTTTGTAACAAAATCATTCTGAGTACTTTATGTGACTTGTATATATAATATCATAGGTGACAAATAACTCCTTAATTTTGGCGCGAAATTTCAGCGTTAATTTATAATTTCACATGTGAAAT
>JAOBYE010025347.1:0-22886 GCA_025403585.1 Parazoanthus swiftii | reverse complement strand
AAGCGTCCTATGAGAAAGGAAGACCGTTCAAACCGTTCATGTTACGCTCGTGGGTACGAACACCGTGCACATGGTCATTATTGGTAGTGATCAATGTCATTGGCACACATGGTAAAGTTAGCTCATGAGCTATTAAAGTACTGAATGCTGTTTCTTGTCAGGAGGTGTTTCTGTTTTTAAATTACACTTCAATTGTCTTGAAAGTATGAAACACACTGTCCATAAATATTATAACTCACCTCCCTTATAGTCAGCCATTGGCACCTTGAACGGTTTTGCAAGTATGCTGCGAATGAGTGCTTCCTAGTGTTTAGAAACAAATCAAAGAAAAAAACATGGGAGTTTATAAGATTCATAGATAAAAATATTTGCATATGGTATACTCTTTTGGATACTTCCCAGTATTACTAAAACTCTATTTTGCAAAAAAAAATTATGTCTGCTGATTCATCTCTTGACCTCTGTCTGTGTCTTTATCCTTTTCTTTATTCTGTCTATAATTATCTGTGAGTTTGATACAGTGTATTACTTTAGAGGCTGATTTGAAGGGTATGACCAAGTAGTTGGTAGAGCTGCTGTTGGTACAGTGTATGGTATATTTAGAAATCACATGCATTGCAGCAGAGACTGCTGCCCAGTTTGGTCATACCTGTATCCTCCAAATTAGCCTTGGTCTCCTTAAAAGTGCAAATAAAAGGTACATGTGATGAATGGAGGTTTTAAAAGTGAAACTTACAATACACTGTATTTGCTGTTTAATGAATGAAGATGTATGTCCCTATAATCATCCTGGACAAAAGCCACAGAGGATTTTGAAGGTCACAAAGAAGAACTTAAAAGCAAAATGCTTGAACATAGTGCTGACCAACTGTGTGTACTTTGCCCACATGACCCGTGTATACTGTACAGGTATAAAAGGGATTTCAGTTACTTACGTGAGATGATAAACATGCACCAGTTTGTAGTTCTGTGTTGCCAGGACATGTTAAAGTGGCCAGGGGTTTTCTGTAGGGGGATATGTACTGGCTACAAGGACCACTTTCCAATTTAAGCCTCTTTAACACATGTAATAAAGATAAATTTCAAAATTATTACCTTCAGATTCAAGCCTACATGTACAATCAGCACAACAAAATACTGGACGGTATATAAAAACAGTTAATACAAAACATACAATCATGCATATCTAGGGCAATCAAATTTTCTTTTTCTTTGCTCATTCAATCTGCAAATGAGATTCAAGTTGCAAGAGATCCAAGACAAGTGATTCGGCAAAAATGGTTTTCCTCAAACTGAAATAACCCATCTGAGATGACCAGACAACTGAAAGTTGATTGCCCCAGGTGAAATCAATACCCATGACTGAAACAATAAAGTCATGTTTTATAAGTGTTGACTCATTTTACCAGAACTATAAAAAATTGTTTATTGATCAAATCAATAAGTTCAACATCCTCTGCTCCCTGGGTTTACCCTGTGAATTTGATCAACTGCCATAAAGAGTTAGTTCACCGTGGTTACTGAACTGAGAGCTGAGGGAGGGCTGGTGGGTCAAAAGGACAATGTAGATGCTTGTACAAATGTCTGCTAACAATGTTTATGTTCCAGTGATGGAGGCATTTGATCACCAAATATGAACTTGATGTTTGGTGGGAAATTTAACTGCATGTATCCGAACTTCTAAAATACAACACTTTCAAATCTGAACTAAACAATTTAAACCTACTTGAACTGATCTCAAAAAGCCACTATCATGACTGAATGACTCCGCCCAAACCTATGCCAAATCCCCTGGAGGGAGATTGCGTAGTATTCCATTTAGATTTAGATTTACATTTACAAGTGCCCAGGGTTTGCTTTACATGTACTGTATTAAACCTATTTCCTTTTTTTTTTCAAATTATTGAGCGTTCCTTGAAAACGGAAATAAAACTTAAGTCTACCATTCAGACAAGTTTCACTGACAGTTATGAAATGTCTTGGTTGTGCTCATATTTAAGAAAATCGATCAGCGTAATTAATGTACAGGTAATGAGGTATGTATACTGTAGTTACATGTACCTGTGAAGGTCTGCAGTCGTATTCATCTGAGTCCGAGCCCTGTTTCCTCTTGTAAATTTGGCTTGGCGCTAACGACCGCCTCTGTTGTGACAGCGAAGCAGGGGATGGACAGTGGGTTAGTATTAAAGCAGCCAACGATAATCGACATAGAAGCACGTTTTATAAGAACTAAAGTATAAATAGTATATAGCTTAAATTTCTTAAAACTGCCAGAAAACACGATTAGTAAAGTGCAAAGTAGCAACGTGAAGGTAAATTGCTAACCATTTTGACACAAAATATTTCTTGGGAGATGTCATTCATCCATATTTTCTTTGATCTTCTTTGCTGATGTCAAAATAAACTTAAAAACTGAGCTCCCGCCTCATTTGAGTTTTCCGCCATCTTGCTTGTCTCTCGGCACCAGGCCACCACAAATACAAGCTAATAATGAGCCCGCCATGCACTTGGCGCGCGGTCTATGTTCCATCAAACAGGGGAACTTTATACAGAGGCTTGGGAGCTGCAGGGCTTTGTACTCGCCGTTCTGTCGTCCTGCTTCTGGGACTCAAGATCCTCCGTCTGTCTAAGCTCATTCAAAACTGACCTCAGATTACTCTATACTGATAGACTTAAAACTGTTTTCCAACTTGACAAAGTCAGTACTTATGTCGTTATGAGATCATCCGCCCTAAATATCGGCGCAGAAATATTATGTCTGTTTGTAATCGTTAGCCGGTCTTATGTCGCGGTAATCAGCTTTTAAAAAGTCTTTCTTAAAGTTTTTTTTTCTTCGGGGCTGAGTTGGCTAATTAATTTTTTACGCGGAGTGGGTTAGTGTGAGTTACCTCGTCAGAATCGAGAAAGAGATCATATATGCAATATCAAATATAGTTTCACAATCACACATTTTCGTATTTTCGTTGGGTTAGAGAAGAACCTCCTTCAACAGGGGTGTACCTAGGGGATTGGGGATGGTTCCAGGGGTTCCGTCACTTCCCCTTTTCACCCGTTTTTTATTCTTTTACTATGAGGTTTTGTCTTATCTTGGTCTACCTAAACTTCAAAAATCCCACTTTGGTACTACATGTAGCACTAGACAACCCCCAACCGAGATTTTCAGATGTTCGATTACATCATACGTATTCTTACAAGTGAACTCTTTTTAAAATTGTATTACAAGGCATAAAGTGCCATAGTATTAAACAGCTTGTTTCATAGCTAAGAGTCTGCAATCGAGCCTGCTTGCAGTAACGCGCATCTGTTCGAGACCGAAGTTATTTCTTCTCCAATATTATGATTACAGCACATATCGAGTGGTAGCCTTCATTAACGTTGGAGGAAAAGGTAGTGAAAATATAAAACAATAAATGAATATCTATAAAGGTTTTAAAACTGAAGCTACAGTTACACGGCGCGCCATGGCATTACTGAGTCGCGACAATGCATCTAATAAGCTGATGCTTGAATAGAACCAACGTCTGGCCGGATCGTGATCAAGGCATGCAGCTGCTGTGACTTCAATTGAAAAAAAGGTTCCGTGGTGAGTCGCACGGTCGTTTTACGAACCAAAGGCGCCACGAGTAATGAGTGAAAGTAAGGGGCCATAGGGGTAACATTAGGGTCGGGGTTAGGTTTTTAGGTTAAACTGATTGTCAATTCAGGCACTTAGCTAGCTTGACTCACTGGATCCTTAGCGTTAGGACTAGGACTAGGACTATACGATTGGGGTTGGGGCAGCTAGGGTAATGGATATACAAATATTCTTTCATGTATTTAAAAGTATCGAATGCCTAAATATAATACTTAAAAAGTCTAAACAAAAGTGTTTCATGCATTGGCCTGGCTCATGCTCACAAGACTCGTGACTGAACTGAAAATAGTGACGATTTACCCGCCGTTAGTTGAACGTCGTGGCTTGTGTCAGTTGAGAAGTTGTGTTAGGTTTTAAAACTGACGTGACATGCAGAAACCATTACGATTTTGTGTTTTTAGATATGAGAAACGTTTTTCAAAAACTTGCCAGTGTCACTCAATTAACACTGAAAAGTGTCAAATTTTAAGAACAACATAAAACTGGTTGAGACTAAAATAGCAATATTTGTTGACATCAGAAGGGTTTTATAACACTATATCGTTTCATATTTTGGTAGCTCATGAGTCTCTTGTGTACAGGCAATCGTCAGATATTCAGTTAGCTATCTCAGCTCAATCTGAAAGACTTCCAGGCAGAGCAGGGTATTTTATTTGTAAGATCAATGAGCCTAATTTAGATATTGGGGCTGAAAGACTTTATGTTCTGATTCACAATACAGCGAGTAAACGTATCCAAAAGGAAAAAAATGAAAATGTTTTTGAGATCAATTTGTTTGAGACTTTAAAAAACCAATTAAGGCCGTTCAACCAAAATGATATTGAGATTTTCTACGATGTGATGGAGGCTTGAAAACGAAAACGAGAAGGAGAAGGAGCTGTAAGAAAAAAGTTAACTACGTAAAACCTTGGAAGACTTAAAATTAACAAGTCATACTATCTGTAAGTTGGCCAATATATTTCCGTATCTTTACAGAGAAACGGTATTAGTCAAACAAAAAGAACTTCGTTAACAAATTCAACTATTTAGCCCAAATCAAAGAGATACACAAAATGCCAGGGCCAGGGGTCAATTAAAACAAATATTTGATATCTATCATATAAAGCAACATTGTGTCTGCTTATAACATTGCCTAGATCAAGAAAACTCCCATATTCTGGGCGCCGCGGAATATTTATCGAGGAAGAAATGGATTTTATGAGAATTTTATAGTTGTTTTATGTTTTCCGTTGCTCGATATGAGAGATATCGCCCAAAGTATTAACTTTGCTGACGGCTTGGGATTTAGTAATAAAAACCTGGCCTTTCCTTAAGAACTGCCTCTACTATAAAAAAAAGTTATAAAAATGACTGATTTATCACTTGCATCTTTATAGCTCGTATAAGTTATACGAATTTTTTGCTGGGGTGAATCGAAGAGTGGCGGCTTTTTGCAAGGTCAGAGGAAACATCTTGGCACTTGCAGCGCACGATTTGTGTTGGCCGTCTGACCGCCGCTGTGGGTGATTTTGATTAGCAGCTGCAGAGGTACAAGTTGTAGACGGCGTAAATGAGCTGTTAAACTGTACTGATAATGACAGATACACAAGTTTTGCGTGGTGATCAACGCCAGTCCGGTTCGACTAGTCGGCTACACTCACGCGGTGAATCTCTGCAGATTATTCACAAAACAGACACAGTTACACCAAATCCCCATGTCTTTCTTTCACTTTCTTTTATTTATTTATTTATTTATTTACTGGTTAAGTATAAGTTTATTCTTTGTCGACCTGTGTGTTTAGAGGCCTTTAGAACGTATACTTTGGCTGACTTTGTAATTTGTTTTGCTATTGATACTGATTCAAACATAAATACAGCATTTGCTCTTTAAAGTATAAAGACTCCCGTTGTTTAAAAAATTAATATATAAAAAATCAATTTGTTTTAGCAAATACGCTAGCATGTATTCAATGCGAGCTTACCATGATGCAAAATTGAACTGATAGTTTTTTTCTCTGCGAAACACTTCCTTTGAAAATCTGTCTTCCTTTCAAAAGAAAGAGGGACTGAAGTGTTTACTGCAAAATTTAATAACCAGCTGAGTATAAACCAAGCTTAACTTTAAGCCGACTGGTTAATTTCGTTCCTGCTGTACTCCGATGATTTACTCTTTACGAGATGGGGCGCCACTGAGGTGAAAGCACTGAATTGATTTGAAAGCCAACTGTGGACCTCGTATATCTTCGGATAACAGCATGACAATAACACAACAAACAAGCAGTGTTACAAATTGCTTTATGTCCACATCATAGACTTACTGCAGTATTTGCAATGACGACTGGCGCCGTTCAAGTGCTAATTTTAAGCTCCGTCGTAAAAGTGAATAAAGAAGGTCGAAGCCTGTAGGCGTTGTGGGCGTCTTTAAGTCTGATCCTTTATTTCCGCAATGACTCGTGAGCTGCCCATAGCAGAACTGTCATTGTTTTGGGCCTTCTAACGAATTTCCCCGGGATCTGCGGGAGTTGACCCTTATTTTCCGTTGAGTGAGATTTTTTACTTCTGTCGGACTTGAACTGAAAAAGAAATTCGTGAATGCTCTTTCAGAGATGTCAACGCAACACAGAATTTAATAATACCTGGACGCTTTTGTGTTAATTTACACCTTTTTGATTCTATTTAAGCAACTCTTGTTCAAAGCGAGTGATAAATGGTTTTATCGTTGACATGGTGGAGCACATGAAAAGCTTTCTTAAGAAACTCTTAAAGCAAGCACCCCAAAGATATGACAGAACAAAATGACACATGTTATTCACAGTTTTAAAAAGTATCTTTATTACCATCTACATCACGTGTATATGTTTTACATCAATACATCGGATGGTCTGGATATCCAAGATTTCCAAGCTGTGTTGTTATTACGAGGTCACTAAATATTGTGCACAGCTATAGCAGGATCTTGAACGGTAAACTGCGGAACACCGCCATTCACGGGTGCTTGGTTTATTTTTTAACTCTCGTTGAACTACTGACAGTAGATGGACGGGTTCTCATGAGTTCCGTTCAATCAGTTCCTTATAATATTTACATTTCACACTGAACAGTATTTTTTAGCCTTAAGCTTTATCAAATAGCTTTTGGAACACGGAGAAATAAAACCCGAGTCGATAAATAGAATAAGATATATACAGATTGACAATGTTTTTGCTTCTGTAATGAAATGAGAGGTACATTATTTATATTAATCATTCTACGCTGTGCGAATGACTGGTCATGACTGCTCTACGCCCTCTCAAACCGCTGTGTCATTTCAATCATGGTCATTTCATCTGTTTACAGACTGCACGAAGTTGCCCTGCACCGACACGAGTCAACGATCTTTACCTTTTTAGTGACTTTGTCTGGAGTTTGCCCTGAGCATTTAAGCTTAACTTCAATTGTGATTTCTGAGGTAGCCATGCACGCCGCGCAAGACTGAAAAAGGTGTGGAACGTAGTAAGACATGCATTGTCCATAGCAAACATTGTTATCAACGAATACCGGTTGGCAATTCTTGTGGTGAATTTTCTGTCTAAAACTCACCATTTTACACCAGTTTTTGTTTCGCCGGATAACCTTCATATTAAATGGGAGAATAATGCCTCCTTTATCTGGCTTTAAAGGAAATGGCCTCGGTTTTGAGTTGCTCGAGAGCTTTGTAATACCACTACCAGGATGCAGCGGTGGTCTTCCAGCTCTGATAGGCAGTCGCCCTCCATTCACCATTGATTTCCCTGACGTCAGCGGCAGAGATTTACCTCTCAGGCGGCGCAACATAGCTCTTCGAAGTAGGAAGTTTAAGTTGTGTTTTGTAAGCGGCAGCTGCAGCTTTCCTTTCCCGCGTGTGTGTCCCTTCCCCTGACCGAAAGGCCTTGCAGTTGAATGTAGTCGTAGACTAAATTGTGGCGAAGTCGTTCCATTGGGGTTCATCAGATTACGATAATGTTTTAGTAGCCAACCATTCGGCTTTTGCGTTTTTTGCGACTTTGAAGCCTCTTTCGTTTGCGTTAGCAGCTGCCTCAAGGCTCCATATCCTTGTGCTTTTAAGGTGGTCAGTCTGTGAGTAAGTGTTGTCGAGGATCTGAGCCCGGTTGTGTTTGACAGCGAACTTCCGACGAGTTTTGATCCGCAAGGCTGTAAACACTGTGTACATAACACAACGAGATTTGCAACAACGATCACAAATACTTGACCGTTTCCTCTCATTTTCTTGACCTGAAAATAAAGGCAAGCATTTCAGTTTTATGTAGATTAACCTTATGCGTTGGCACATATCTGCTCGACGATTCCAATTTAAACATTAATGGGTAATAACAGACAGCAGTAAGCTTCTTAAGGATTTGCTACAATTGCTAATGGTGGTCCAACTTTAGTTTGTTTGAGTCTCAGCCAACGATAAATGGGTACTTCAGAAAATACACCACTTACCCTTTCAATAGAGACAATACTCAGACCTTTCACAAAACCTGTTTCTCTTTCTGCTTTGATCGATTGCGATTCCTTTTATAGCTGTGGAGGAGGAGAAGGAAAAACTGCCGTTAAAATAAAAAGCAAGACTTGCCTGGCGCTGATTTTTTTAGCGAAACAACTAAGTAAACGTGAAAGAGCAGCAACGTGTAACGATAAGGTTAAGAAACGTTCCTCTCAATACAACTTTTTCAGTCCTTCGTAGAAACGTTTTCAGTTTGGATTTTAAAATCAAAGTTTGATAATTGATTTAAGCAATGTACTTACTCCTACGTTTGCTATGAATTAACTTTGGCGGTCTAAAGAGTTTCTTTAGAGGAAAGCTTTTTACAAACTGCTCTGATCAATGAGTTCTGTCGCCAGCTACGGCTTAAGCAAAATGATCGAGCTTTTAAGAAAACTCCTGGCTATTTGTTGTCGAAAGCTCCTCCTTCGCTTTGTCAATGGACAATGGCATTATATAAAGTGTGTGATAGTAGAATTTGATTGAAGAATAACCGACAAATGGTCATAATTACGGGAACTTGATAAGCTGATTGCAAATTGACACATACTATCCGGCACGTTGTTGTTTTCAGGTGACGTTGATAAATTTGTACTCGATTGGCTATGAAAGACAACCCAAAAGAAGTATTATGCAGGTCGTTAGGTATTTTGTAAAGTAGTATATTGCTAATTATCAAAGTTACATTTTACTCTTTCCGCTCCACGATCGTGAGTGCTTCCGCTTAGGATAGAGATGTGGAGCTAAACAGGCAGTTATTCAAGAGGGTTTGGCCTTATATAATTGATGGTTTTGTTAAATTGGAGATCACGCTTAGTTTACAAATGAAAAACTCCTGTTTTTGGAAGTTGATCCTTTCCGTATACACGGCACTCGACGTATTGTGGATCATTCAGTTCCAGACCACACGTTTCACTGTTGCTATTATAATATCTTGTGAAAGTGGTTCAGTGCGGTGTAGTTTATAAGCTCTTCCTCAAAACGTTAATCGGCTTCTAAGCCGGAGAGTTTTATTTAAAAGCTGTAGAAACCTTATATGCTCGAAATACACTTTGGTCATATTCATTTTGTGTAACACTGAAACTTTAATGCTACTTCAGTGCGAGTTCCGGCTGAAATATCATGATCTGTGTTATGAAGTAACATTTTTTATTTGCTCCGAACTTCTGAAAAATATAACAACCGCAACGGACTGGGCAAAAATGTCGGTAGTTTGGAATTGAATCAGTTTGATTAGCGATCAGAATGCGCTGCATGATATAAAGTTGTGACTCGTTACAGTCCAGCTTAATTCTTGTTTGAAACAATACCAGTGTATACAACAACAGTGTTTGAAAGGTTGATGTACTAGTGTCGCTTTTCACGACCCGTATTGGTTTGCCTCCGGCTGGAGGTAAAGTAGAAAGAACATGTCGTTTGGTACCGAGAACATAAGGTCGGCAGCAGTTTGTATGCAGATGTTAAGTGTTCTTTTAGTGTAAAGAGGTGTAGGAAGTTTATGAACAAAGATTAAGTAAACAAACTTTAATACATCTATGACTTAGATACACGGGTAAATGAATAATGATATATGCATCTTCATTTATTGGAAAACAAACGGGCAATTTTGCGCTATCATTCGAGTAACTGAAGACGAGGATTGACTGCTTTTAAGATTTCGATCGAATGTGCAAACTCCGGCATTACGTTCGCTATCAAAACAAATTCTCTTCGTAAAAAAAGAGGCTTTTGACCCTGAAGCCGCCAGCTTGGTAAACTATCAATGCACGTACGGTACAGTACATTGACAGTATGGATCACAAATCAGTCACAAATGTGTTCAGTAAGGCTTCTTTTACGCCGCCATACAGTTCACCCACATTAAAAGGCAGGAAAAATAACAAGGAGAACTTAACAACGTTAATAAATATATAATCGATTTTTTTTGTAGTTTTTGGAGTTTGTTTTCCGTGGACTTCTAAGAAAAATATGAAAAGAACTTTGAAGTTTATCGCTACATACGAGCCGATTTTTATATCGTGATGCTCCTGATTTTCTGACGCCTACAATTTGTCGGGAAATAAAAACTGCCACATGCACACACGAATCGACTTTTTGTCGTGGCTGGCATGGCAGTGGAGCATCACCTCGTACCCACGGACTGATTTCACTGTCGCTCTGCCGGGGTATGGCCTTATTAAAAAAGTTTGTGAAGATGGAAACTAATTTGATTCGTAAAAAAAGCTGGCTGCAATCATTCTCATCATGATGCGAGGAAAGCAACGGTTGAAGACTGGGACGAGATAGTAAATATTGCCTCTCATTGCTCGGTGCGTGCGCTCTGGCATTGATGTATAGAACCATGGCCTCGCTTGGTACACTTCAACAATGTCTTCTTCACTTCCTCACCTGTGACTGCGGCCGCCATCTTGAACTTCCCCACAACATTTAATCTGATCAGTGATTGGTCAAACCAAGCTCTTCTCCTGACAATTTGCCACACACGTACCAATTTTGTTTCTGGATCAAGAATGCACAGTCTCTATCCCTGACAAAAACTCTGGTCTGAAACTTGCCGGGAACTACCACACACGGGGCAATTTTTGTCGGCGTCAAAAATCGGGAGATTCAGGAAAAAAATCTGCTCGTGTGTAGCGGCCTTAAATTCTAATGCCGCTATTTCTTAATTTCTTTATTTATGTATCCGATAAAAACCTTAGGACTTGTAAAAAAGCCAAATACAAGTTATTTCCTTGAAAGAAATTTGCTCTACAAAGTCTAGATCTGAAACTCTAAGCATGCAATCAGTGTAAACCGCTCAGTCCTGCTCGTGACTCTTTCTTCACTCAAAATTTGAATTGTACATCGTTTCTCAAAAAAACCCCAAATCATCAAATGATTGTCACTTGGATTTCTAAAATGTGTCCATTTTGGCTCCATTAAGGTTCCGTGCGGCATGGGTGGCGGAAATTTCTTAACCTGATTCAGTCCATTAGCTATTAAAATTCAAGCTCATGCATTCATAAAAACATTTCAATGTGCAAATGGTCTCGTAACATCATGATGAATCGCGGAAGCCGTTCTACAGAAAAGTTTCAAATCAATGTGTCAATGTTTTTGTGCTTAAGTAAATAATTGCAGCTTTTTCAATCAGCGGAAACTGAATTCGTTTTGTTATTTGTTTTAAAAAAACTTCCTAATTTTTGTCTGCTGAATCACTTCATATTTCCGTTTCAAACCAAGTTAATCCTGCTGGTAGATATTATTGCAATAGTGTCAGTGTTTGGTCTCTGTTTCTCAATGCGTTTGCCACAGCTACTAGAACGTGGGAAAAAGACGTCCTGCCTGGTCTCGTTTTAGACAAAAACCCTAGTCCTTAGTGCGATAATCATTTTGCAGATACTAAGAACGTCCAACTTTTGAATCATACTAAAAGCAATAATAACAATGCTATTATTATTAATAATAATAATAATAATAATAATAATAACTGTATTAGCGTATAAATAAGAATACCCGTGCTCTTACAATAAAATAGGAATAAAAAAACAATATTTATTAATGTCTTTAGTGAACATTTTTAAACTGGAGACACAATTTGACATTTTTATGGTTTGAGGAAGGAAGTTCTAAAGTTCAGCATGCAGCGGCATATGAGAATAATCTTTGTCCAAAAGTAAGAGTTCGCATAATTAAATATCACTAGTAAAGATTTAGAAAAAGAACTGTCTAGAAGGTAAAGTAACCTAGTAAAGATTTAGAAGAAGGACTGTCTAGAAGGTCAGTAGCCTATTTTAGAAGGTCGGCGAGGTAAACGATTGACTCTTTGTTTAAAACTTTGTAAGAGGGTAAGACAGTGCAGTCAGTTTCAAAGGAAATCTTGTCTTGAATAGGGAGCCAGTGGAGCTGTTTCAGAGCCGGTGTAATTTGCTCCGACCGTCTGCTACCTGGTTATCAGTTAACAGACCGCTTTACTTTGTAGTCGTCTTTCCAGCTGGCAAGACACCATTCCAATAAACCAACTGTCCAGTGCCGAACGATCTATGAGTGTGGCGGGCAATAGCACATGCAAGCATGTATTACAAGTCTTACTGAATCTTCTTTTGCCAGATTTTTTCGAATACGACTACTACCGTTTATTAAGATTGCCAACCCAGCTTTCTTAATCGCTGCGTTGATATAGCCGAAGAAATATAGGCGAAGCTCGAATTCTCATCAAAGATAACTGAAAGATCAGGAAGACACTCACTGGAGTTTTACTTAAGGCTAAGGTACCAAAGGATTCAACAGGAATTGAACTGGTGAAGCGCGAAGAAATTGACAGAGTTGATATGGATTGTTTTTTGGCGCAAGCCGTTGGGTGGAAAGGTGACGTTTCGAGCGTATGCTGTATTTACTGTCCAGTTTGTTCCGACAAAGAGCCAACGCTCGAAACGTTAGTTTTCCATCAAACAGTACAGCGAAAAAGATACTGTCCAATACCAACCCTTGTTGATGAAACCACGCATAAACAATTTAATTTATTTTGATGCAACTCGAGGAAACACTGCCGCTTCTTAAAATTAAACCAAAGGTAGAAACCTGCTCCAACCGTCCAAACAGTTGGGGCGGGGACTTGAAAAGAATGCCATCTCAGCTTTTGAGGATTAACAACACATTCGGTGCATCTTTGTTGTCGCAGACCAACCGATCTTTCGCAATGAACCGAACCAATTTTGTGAAAGTAGAACTGCTTGGCATTGAATACCGATTCAATTTTAATTCGGGTAAAAAATGCTAGCTTTTAAACCATTTAGAGACATCAACATCACCATTAGTTTTGCATTTCATAAAAAGGAGCCTGATCAGTTTTTTGAGTAATTAAGTAGTTGTTTCTTAAAAATTGTGAGATCGAACTTTTCCTTAAATGTAAGTGTTGGCTTGGGGACGTGGTTGAGAGACATAAAGTGTAGACAATCTTTAACCATTGGTTGACCACTATAAGTGATACTGAACAACATTTCCTTTTCATAACGCCACAACCCTGACTGACTACTCTCTATTGCCCCGTCGTTATATAACAGTTAACTTAGCTGTTATGAATATCAAATGGCGGGGATAAAATGAAACCAGAGTATAAGGTATTAAAAACCGTACATTTTTCCTTACCAAACTTTCCTTGTTTGAAGACCTCAGTTCTATGAGTTTCGCACGAACACGGAATATTGCGCGCAGACCTGGGCAGTATTGAACTACAGTACTGTCACCGAGGTCTGGCCGTTGTATTTATATAAAGACCGCTACTAACAGGCCACGCTACAATAGAGCAATTATACATTTCAATGATTGCCGTCTAATTAACGTACACTTGGCTAGTGCCACACAAGTAGGTCACGAAATGACGAAATCGAACTGACATAATGAGTTTGTACCGTGTTTCAATTGTGTATTTTATGAACTAAAAACCTCCCATCGATTAGTAAAAGGCGCTCAGTCCCAAGGCATATGTTTTGCAGATCGAAATATTGCGCCATTTTGAACATTTTACAATTTTAATTCAACCTTTAGAGTTCCGGTAACGCACCTGTTTGATAACCGTGGGCAGTTCCTCTATTATAATGAAACATTTGTTAAAACTACGGAAATATAGCTTTCAGGTTTTTTGCTCGCCCACGCGTGAGAGTACGACATAGTAAATTGTTGTTTGTTTGTTGGAACAGAGCTTCCTGTTTTCGCCTGTACAAATAAAACCAACAGTTCCGTTATTTTCTCAATTGGTTACCGCAGTTTAGTTTTCAAATAAGATAACTTAAACGCTTTGCGTGGGGTTATTATTTTGTTTTATTTTTCAATGTTCTTTTCTTGTTTTACTTCACTACTTAGAGAAAACATTTATCACTTGCTTTCCACTATATTTAACTACCAGTACCACAATTGAATAAAAAGCAGCTCAGAGTATTTGGTAAGCGCCTCTAATCCCATGTATTCTTGCAAGTTCTTGTCGTGTAGCCTGGTATATAAAATAAAATACACCGCCCACGTATTCGCCCATGAGCCATGTGAAAGCCATTCAAAGTTCCCTGTTTGAGTTTTGCTTATAAAAGGATAGGTCTTAATGGTGATCGTGCAAGCATGAACGCGTTAAAAAACGACTGGTTTAATAGCCTGTCGTGAAAGTAAATATTTTGTGAAAAGTATGCAATTTTCTTTTGCCTGTAAAAGCTCATTTCCGCACAGATAATCTTTATAGACTGACGAGACGTTTTCTTCCCTGGCGATTTTGAGTAAATAAGAAAGGTGTAGCGTGATTAAAACTTCAAAAATTCTTTTAAAAGTTTTCGCTGTGCGATTAGATATGTTTTACCATTAATATAGAGATGTTTCACGCTGAGACATGAACTGAAACACAATAGTTTCCCGACATCTGTAATGGAACCTTCATAACTGTGCAGGTCAAAACAGGTGTGTACTAACTACACAGAACGAAAATAGAAGTGTTCAGACTAGTAGCCTTTTGTGAAGATACCCATCGCCAAGTAAGTCCATTCAGTGAATTTAATTATGAATACAGTGAAAGAAGAAAAAAGGAAGAAACTAAGAAAAGATAGAAATGAGCGATCATGAACGGGCAAGGATGAGGGTCGTTCCTTTAAGTAAGGGTCGGGGAAAAATGGTCGGGAGTGCGAACTATATTTCATTGATGAACTAACGAGTTTGAAACATTTTGGCTAAATTTAAATTGTCGTAGCAGCAAAATGTCGAAAATTTGATGATTTAATATCCCAATTTTTGGAAATGTGACATCGCTGAATATCAGCTTGAGGAACAAACATAAGATCTGAACAAGAAAAAAGGGAACGAAGTGTTAAACGAGGGAGTTATCACCCCTCGCACGTATGCGTGTGGTTTTCAGACCGATTTGGGTTGGAATGGGGCCGAGTACATTTGCCTGATTAGTATAGAAAACAGAAGAGTTTTCGCGGAAAACCTGTGGATCGTACAGTTATCTTTAAATTGTTTCGAGATTTGGTCTGAAACAGGGTTAAGAAAACTGTTTTTCTGGTCTTAATTAAATAGCGTCAGGGTTTGAGGGTTTGGTTATGGGAAACACGAGTGAGTACCTCCCCCAGGTAAGTTCCACGGACAGGGGAAGATTGTAAAATGTACATAGAGTATGATGAGTTGTTTATAGCAAATCAATGTAACTTGCTAAAGTGGTTAATGTTATTCACTGCCGAGAGTCAGTTTGTGTTAAGCGACACACAACACTTCTGTTTGTACCGGTTCCCTTTGAAAATAACTCTAACTTGAATATTCTATACATTAAATCTTGATACGAGGAAATTCCATACTCATGCAAACGGAAGCTGATCTCTAATAAATGATACTTCTTAATATAAACCGCTTTCCGGTTTTGTCTAAGTTGCAAGTGTCAAGAGTTAAAAACGTTCCTTACAGATTAGTGAGAACACAACTTGGTCTTTAGTTTAGTATTTGAATCGTAGACGTTTGAACTTTCACATCATTTAAGCGTTTCTTCAAAGGCGATTTTATAGGAGGGAAATGTTGAAGCACGTGCTTAGCTCGTCCGCTCCGCCCACTTTTGCACAAGAGAAACCGAATTGCAAACCTGAAAAAAGGACGCTCTTTCCGTTTGTGGCGGATATTTATATCAAATCTGAGACAATGTTTTCCGTGTCAGAAGTATGCATAGAGCAAGTGGTTGAGTGCCAATCATTTTTGATGGTGAGTATTGCTTGACTGCAAGGTTTTAAAAGTCATTAGCGATAACATGATTATGATTATACCATTTCAAAACTAACATGTTGTACAGCTCATGTATATTTTAATCCATTTACAAACGTTATTTTAGTGCTTTTATAAATTAGCAATGTTTTTGAATAGGTGGGAGAAGCGGGTTTTTTTAAAGTAGCTAATCTATTTTGCTTGGTTCTATAGTTAAATTGTGAAAAAATAGACTGTTTAACATGCGTAGACTCGAAGTAGTTTCATCTGGCATTTAAATAGATTAACCTTTTCAAAAAAAAAAACGCTGAAAACACCTGCAGTGGCGGAAAAAAAAGCCAGCTCTGCATCTACCTTCCATGAATCCTGCCAGTCTCCGATTAGTTATTAAAAGAAACGCTAAAGTAAAGCGACATTTTTAAAATACTTCGCATGTATTGTAAAGAAAGTGAATATTTCTTAACTGGTGCCCAGACATGTTTCAAAACTTAAAAAAACAGAACAATCGTCACTGATAGCTTAGATTAAAATAAAGGCATGCCAGAGTTTTATGCTTTTAAAATCATTAAAAAAAATATTTTTTCAGATCGTGCTAAAATAATGATTACTTTAAGTCAGTTGTGCAGTAAATTTCGGGTTTCAAATCAGCGCAAATATTCCGTTTTTTTTACTTTTTCGTATGAGTTGCAGTTGGTAGTCTGTACAGTGGGCAGCTTTAAAGGAAGAGGAGAAAACTTTAAGTCCTATATAAGACAGGAAAACTAGCACTTAGTCGAAAGCTCGGTAACGCAATGGTTGATTTATTGAAGTAAGTTTATCCTAAAATGTATTTATTTATGGCATTGTGAAATTTATTTGATTCAATCTACGACAATGCATGCTTTTTCTCCTTACTCCCTTTTCCGATATTTTATTCCTATTACAAAACGCCTTCGGTTATTGTTTCTTTCTCCTTTCTGTTACGAATGTTCTATAGCTTTTTCCAATCTCCGGTTAGTTGTATTTGATATTTGTATCAATCTGCCTGCACATTTGGCTGTCAAGCTAATGGGAAGAATAGAAAACTCCGTATTTAATTGGTTTTTTTTATTTCTATTATACTAAAGTTATTAATAATTTGGTGTCTGTTTCTTGTTTCTCGTGATGCTAATCTCGTTATTGCCACTTCAGCCAAGATACTAATAGCATTGCCCTTCGCAAAGAGAAGGGACTACTTAGTCTTCGTTTAAATTGCCAAAGCTTGGAACATTCCAGACGTGTATTTAAAAAACTAATACCATTTACCTTAAACATATGCTTGAAATTTTACAGAAAATCACACTTTGAAATCCTGATGATGTCGAAACCAAAGAACTATAAAAAGGTTAGTTCACCCTATAACATGCATAGGCTGTCTTAACAGCCCGGCAACAGTATAAATACGCTTGTTAGTTTAAAAAGTATCGTATAAATTGTAATTTCAAATTTTATAATGTACAATTTGTTTAACCTTTCAACATATATTTCAGTAACATTAGTTTACGCAGGGACCGCTGTAAATCAGTGGCAAATTCCTTTTACTTGTTATTTTTGTCTTGTGAACTTTAACCGATCTTAATGTAGATTTTGTTGTGTTAGAGTGTTGAAGCTAATATGAACATTACATATATTTAAATCCGACAATCAAGTTGACCCTTGTGGATACTTACACGGGGTAGTTAAAGGATAAGTTTGTATTATTTAAACGAGCTTCCTTCCTGTTCACTTCCAGGCGGAGGCCCGCGAGATAAGCCAACTTAAGAACTGAAGTGGAATGAATCAACAGATTAAACAGCGCGGAAAAACGGCCTTCTCCAAGGTTCGTTAAGTTACAAATTTGGAACACAACCTTGATTTGGTAAAAGATTCAAGGAAAACAAGAGTGATGGTTTTGTTGCATGGATTGAGAGAGGTGATCTTTTGATCAGCAGAAAAGCCAACATTTTCGTCAATTTCTCTTAGTTATTCTATCAATCTATGTTAGTTGATTTATGTTGTGTCATATGTTTAGAGCCATGGCAGCAAAAATAAAGATATTTTTAAAAAATCCTTGACACATCGCAATCAAAAAGACTATGCTCACGTGATTAGTAATTTGCGTGTTTTTTTGACAATGAGTTTAAATTCAAGAGAAGCGTTATTGTTTAAGTTCTCTTTTTCAAGTGTAATTAATTTTGTTACTTATGAATTGTCTTCATGGTTATCACGTGTTTTCTGTTTGTAAATTCAAAGCATTACATGAGGTGATAAAGTACTGTTGTGGATGGCAGATTTTGCATACACACTTTTTTATAAGAACCTGTAAAATTTGTCTGAGCCTGATGGGGTTCTTAATTCAGCCCATACCGCATTTTTAAAATTTTTTGGGCAAATCCTTAAAAACAAGGTGCTTATGAAACAAAAAAAGTGTAAGTGAGAAATGCAGTAAACAAACCAAAGTGCTCTGAGAGCTATGTCGTCCTTTCACCTAGGAGCAAACACTGATGAGCCCGCTTGAAGGCTGATGAACGCATGTGAAAATAAGATGGTGGCAACTGGTGGTGGGAGAAGTGTGTTAAAGCACTGTAACTTCACTTGATGCTGTATTACCAACTTATTAACAACTATTCATATTGCCAATGATAGAGTTTTCTGTTTGTAACTCGTTTCATGCTGTTCTTGTTTATTTTTGGTTTCCTTTGCTCAATCAACTACCACAGCACTTTTAAAACAATTCCCTAAATGCAAATATGTTAAAGCGGAAATCAGTCCAATCCACAAAACATAAGCTTACACGTGGATTTTATTAGTGTTTGTTTGACTCCTGTAACAACTGATCAGTCTGACCCTCCTTGCGAAAAGGTGTAATAAGGACAGTTGACGCTTTGGCAGTTTCAAGGAACTGATAACCAATTGCAAAATATCCTATGTAAAGCAATTGGTTATCAGTTCCTTGAAACTGCTTCGAATACAACTGCATGATCCCAAAAAATATCAGTTAACGCATGCCCGTAGCCAGGATTTTTGTTGGGGAGGGGGGGGGGGGCGGAAATTTCGTAAACTTGGACTCTTAAAAGCCAAACTTATGGGACAAACACACTTATGGCCGTTTAATTTTTTGTCGTTTCATTTACGGTGGCGCCAACTGTTACGATAAACCTATTCGGATTTCTTTATGGTCTTATTTAACCTCCCCCCTGACTACGGGCCTAAAACGCAAACGGCAAAATTTATCAATAGCTTCTCTGAGTCCAAACCAAACTGCTCGCTGGCTCGTACTTGTCGTTGTCGAGAAGATAGCTAGAGTTTCAATTGGTCTCCGTCGAAAATGTGAATGTTCGACATTTTTTGCACTGGCTTAGAATCTGGTGCGGCAATTTAGATTGTAAATTGAAACTCAGTCCTAATTTTTTTAAAAAAAAGTCGCGACGAGGATTAGGCCAGATAAAAAAAATAATTGTTTAGCGCCCAACCATCTCAACTTTTCCAGGTCGGGAGGGCGGTTTTTTATTTTATTTTTTACTTTAGCAATGAGACATACTTGGTCATAAGTAGACAGTGGGGGACCAGTTTGCACCTTGTACTGTGTGATTACAAAACAACAGTCCCATAGTTCTCCATGGATTCAACAGCAGCAATACGGAAAAAAACATTTGAAAGGCTCGGTTCCGGTCAAGAGACATAAAAAGCGGCCAAAAACAGCCCGATAGTGATAGACCGCTAAAAACATAAAACACGTTTGACTGTGTCGTAGATATTTGTTTGAATTAGGACACACCGCTATTCATCTCCCACCAGAAGATTGACCGTATCTCGCCAACTAGTCGCACCTACTGTCTTACTGCTTCCCATAAACCGTTCTATACCCTAGTACTGATCGTTTTTGTTTCTCCGACTCATTAGGAACTGACTCCCATTTCAGACCGCGACACGGTCGTTGAAGTGTTTTTACACCATCCCAGTGAACGGTGAGCACGAATAAATCAGTTGTGACCGAAGATATTTTTTGAAAAGGTTCTGCAAATCTCCAAATTAGACGATTATTGTCTAAAAATATTTTTTGGAAAGGTATAGAATTCAATGTATAATGCAGTACTTTTCAAGTGCCATTCTCAATGCATGGGCGAGCCAAATGCTGAAGTCTCAGTTAACGTGATATATCTCCGTGTTTTTTTTTATCCATTTTGTAGTAGTAATCACATACATGAAAAATACTGAACGCTGATTGGTTAAGAGCAGTGTAATTCAGTAGGGAAAAGTGTAATTCTGTAAACTGCAAAGAAAAACCCTTTCGAAATGCTCAATAATTCTCCAAATAAATAATTCTCCAAACATGCAGAAAAAAGGAAACCTTCAGAAGTGCTCGATAATATTTAGAAGGAAATGGAAACTCTCGAAAGCTCTTCCGAAATCTTTAAAAAACTGTTCGGGAAGTGTTTGGAAAATCTTCGTAAGAGTGAGGAACAACTGGTACCAATATGCAAGAAATCTTCTAAAAGAAAAACGCTGCGCATGCGATCTGCAGATTGGCTGTCTTGATATTATCTTATATATGATTAGAAGCCTCAAACAGTTTCATGTTCAGCCTAGAATTAGTTTTTGCATGTATGTTTTAAATACTTAATCATTTCGTACATTTTTGAATCCTCTGAAAACACACAAGTGCTAATTAATTCGAATTTGGATTTGAAACCGTATAATAACCTTTGCAGATCTACCTAAAATTTACTGCGGTCAGTTGAAAATCCGCTTATCTTATTGGTTCTCGAATCGCTGCACAACCGTTGATAGACGACGATAGCAGCGCGTGTCAATCAAAGTTGATGCCATAATTAAGTTGCTAATTTTCCGCTTTGGGCAAAATGAGCAACAGGTAGTGGAGACTGAATCGATTAGAAGCTGTAATTTTCCGTACTCTCTCAGAAATGTGAAGTAACACGAAACCTCAGTTTTGGTAAGAGTCAACGGCGAGAAGTCCAGGAATCGGTAAAAAATCAGGTAATTGCCACGGGTTACAGTCGTTGAAGATAATCGAAATTTTTATAGAAAGAAACTCAAACAACAGAGAGAGATAATTCAAGATCGTTAGTTGTTTTTGAACTGGGTACGTAAAGCAAACACAGGAAAGAAAGCAGGAGTTCTAGCTCTTCGGAATATTTTACAAGTATTTTAGTAGACCTCCCGTTCGGGTTCTAGCTGTTAAATGAAAAACGACGTTCAGCCATTCAGAGTGTATGTTACATTACCAGCTATTCTCTAACGGTGAAAAAACAAAACAGGCTTTTTCGTAGATGAAAAACTGGTAATCTTTTTCTCGCTTTTTATTTTTATAAGAACCAGAAAATTTTAGCTGTGTATCGGTGTTCATAACTATTCAGATTTTTGGTAAATTTTTCTTACTCTTATACATAAAATATCATTTCTAGTGGAAAAATTGAGTTTTTTATGGATCTGTCACAAAACTTAAACCTTGTTCTTAAATTTGGGTTGATCTGAGCCTCTGGATTCCTACAAAGTTTGTTCTTTTTATGGCTTTTTGTTACGCTAAATATTAATGGCAAATATATTTATAATGCTTAGTGTCGGTTGCTGCGAGATATAGCCTTTAACGTTTAAACATTCTTTTGCACGGAAATTCACTAGCTGGCTGAAGAGGTTGTACGTGATTTGAATAGAGCTTTAACTGTCATGCAGATGTTAGTAAAATTGCCCTTCTATACGACTTTCACCGTTTCACATTGTTGCCAATGAGAGATTTCTGCAGCCATATTTGACATTCGCGCACGTCTGTCCAGGACGGAAAGCCGATTATCTCTTTAAAATAGACATAGATAATCCATTCTGTTTCAAGTATGGCAAACTATAGAAGTTAGTTTTGATGCTGCATGTTCACAACTTGGATTTTTTCCACAAAAGACACAACACAGTGAAACATCGCTTACCAATTAAACTAGAAAGGCTTTTGGTGTCGCTTGCCTTCCTTGCTTTTCGCATTTCACTTCTAATGTCTCTCGTCAAAGGATGAGTCTTTGATACCGTATCTCCTGGAGGAATTCCCAAGTTAAGTTGTGTTCATCACCCACCTCCTAGTGTGACTAAGCTTTTTCTCCTGCCGCGATCCGTCCATTGTGCAAGGATTATCTCGCTAGTGTTTCACCCTAATTCAAGACTAGTGGCGCCTATTAGCTCGCCAACACCGCTTTCGTAATGCTATATCTTTTTCCTTTTGGAGTTTATTCTCAAAAATGTGTTTACCAAAGTCTTTATGATGTAAAACAATGATGAGATTTCTCAAACTTGGCGCTATAACTTGCAAAGCTAACTTGCATACGACGAATGCCCCAAAACTTTGAAGTAAGCCATTTGATACTGATTCATCTCTTGACTGAAGCAGATGGAAATGTTTGGTGACACTTGCTCTTTAAAGCTGCCTATGTTTCCTATCGTTTGAAAATGCTGCATAGTTAAAGGGAAAAGGTGGAAATATTTTGTATCTTTTACATGGTATTGTATTTACGCGCTCATTTTTCAAACGAGGGTAATGCATTTTAATGAAGTTATTCTGTTTTATTCGAATCCTGCAGGTACACGGTTCAGAATTGAGCACTGACTCTGAGGACAAGTTTAAGACGCAAATAGACTCAAAAATTTCAACAAAAAGATCTCTCATAATGTGTAAATATACAATTGTTGAACTGCCGCTACATTAAACCAAAATAGTCATGAGCCACGCGCTTGGCGCAGCTGGAATAATTCCTTACGCGCTAATGAAGTGAGAAAGATGTTTCAATACTGATACATAAAAGACATTTGAAACTTTTTCAACGGGCTTGAAGTATTTGTCCTCCTCAGTTTTTGTGGATTAAAAACGTAAACCTAATTGATTATCTCCGAAATATTTCAAAACCTTTTTTGATTTTGCGAGTTTTGCCCCGTTTATTACACACTTGCTCATGGCAGTTGGCCGCACGCCACCCCTGCTAGTGAATATTAAGAGGCGTTGTCTGAGAAAACCATGCAAATCCAAACAAAGGCCAAAGATGGGGGTCCACGGAATCGATTCAT